>JAOEHY010049332.1:0-13203 GCA_025447955.1 Psilopsiagon aurifrons
TAACGGGTTCAAACTTAAACAGGGGAAGTTTAGATTGGATATAAGGAGGAAGTTCTTTACTGTAAGGGTGGTGAGGCCCTGGAATGGGTTGCCCGGGGAAGTTGTGAGTGCTCCATCCCTGGTGGTGTTCAAGGCCAGGTTGGACAGAGCCTTGGGTGACACGGTTTAGTGGGAGGGGTCCCTGTCCATGGCAGCAGGGTTGGAACTAGTTGATCTTAAGGTCCTTTCCAACCCTAACTATTCTATGATTCACAGCCTGAAGATACTGATAACAAACATTTTCCCCCCAACCCTTTATTTGGAAAGCTCATACCACCAAAATAGAGATGTCACTTGAAGTAGTATGTTTCTTCATTCTACAGGGTTTTTTTTCATGCACAGGCTGCATCATAGAGGGATTCCACTACTGCCTGGCTTGTTTCAACAAGGTCAAAAATTACAAAGCTTCAAAAATTACAAAAATTTATAAAGCTCAGCTTAAAGAATCACCTGAGGATATGGGTAATGTCTGAAATAGGTCATATGACACATACTCTTCCCTGTTGCTACCTCCTCTTTAGCCATTGCAGCAATGGCTTACACCAAAACATAATGCTTAGAAGTTTTACAGGTGCCATATCATCAGTTCAGCTTCCAGTTGAAACAACTTAGAAATACATCTCTGGAATAAAATACTGAGAGTATTTTAATCTCGTACCACTGAAGAGCTGAGACTCTTCAGTGACAGACTGCCTCTAAAAGTTATAAAATGCATAAATAGATGATCACAACAGTTTTAAGATCATACCTGTGACTGTCTGAAATGAGTATTAAGCATCTGCCCAATATTTTGGGTATGAGAGAGATCAAGGGCTGCATCAACTTCATCCAAGATGTAGATCGGGGCAGGGTTGAAGAGAAGCATAGATAATATCAAGGACAAAGCCACCAATGATCTAATATAGATAACAAGAAAGTTGTGAAAGTTATGGTTTAGCCTCTTGTTTGACAGGATTTAGCTTAGGAGAACAATTGTTTGGTACTAACAAAATGTTCTCACAAAAGCAGATTCATGCAATGAGTTCTGAAGAAACAGAAGGGCAGCTTCTTCCACAACTTCTGGCTTGTGAACATGTAAAGCTGTCTGCAGAAATAGCAAATATTACTTAATATCAGGTCCTGCTGTTGCTTTACGTATTTTCAATTCTGAGTTTTGCAGTGCTATTTTTCAATGTACAGTTCTTGAAGCATTCTGTCCTTGATAAAGTTCTGTATCTGTCTCACCTCTTCCTAAATACTGTTTCTAAGAATTTTTTTAGAAAGAAGCACATAGAGCTACTGTGTAGGGTAGCACTGGAGAAGGAAACTGTCACTGTGATGCTGGAGCAGAGCTTATTTATATAGGTATTTTAGACTACAACTCAAATGCTGCAGCATTTAATTCAACAGTACTTCAGTAGTACCTAGAATCAACTGCCATTTTCCCACCACTCAATTCATTTTTCTGTTACTTCTCCATGGAGTAAAATCATGTTAGATGCCAAGTAATGCATTGTCTTAAGTCAGATTCCTCTTTGAGCTGAACTGAATTAATAATGCTTTCAATATAAAGTCAGGTTGGAAGAAGACAAGAGTCCCTGACTTGAGTAGGGAAAAAGATTCACTTTTTGGATTTCTGAACTATAATTAGCTAGATACATATGAACTACATACATAATACAATGGAAAATAAGCAAACAAAAACCCCACAACGTTCACCAACCTTTGTCCTCCACTAAGTTCTGATAAGTTTTCCTTCCAGGTATTTCCTAAGGCAACTCTGAATTCCAGACCATCCAAGATATTCTGCGTTTTGGTGGGTGTTAGCATAGCTTTGGCTCCCGGTAGAAGCAGTGAGAAAATTGAACTAAAGTCTTTATTCACCTAGAAGTCAGACAAGAAACGGTGTATCTACATGGTTTGAATCAACAGCACGAACAGCTAAGAAACTTAGTGGTAAAGCTGCACTATGCCCTAGTC
Source organism: Psilopsiagon aurifrons (assembly GCA_025447955.1). Taxonomy (NCBI): domain Eukaryota; kingdom Metazoa; phylum Chordata; class Aves; order Psittaciformes; family Psittacidae; genus Psilopsiagon; species Psilopsiagon aurifrons. The sequence continues at coordinate 1,999 of JAOEHY010049332.1, forward strand.
ATTTTGCCCAATTTGACCAAATGACTTATGTCTTGAAGATTAGTACGGTCAGGATAGTGAGAAAATATTAGCATATGGAATCTTTGATTTTCTCCGTACTGAAAAAAGAAGCAACAGCGAAGGATCAATATATAACACCTTACACCAAGAATTTTAGAAGGATCAAATGAAAGAAATACTGGAAGGCTTTATGTTAGCAGACAGGGAAATGGTTATGCCCTACCTCAGCTTTATTAACTTACAAATTATGATTTCTCTCAACTAAAGGACTAATAAAATACAAGCGCCTTGTAAGAGGCTTAACACTGGCATCCTTCCCACTCCTTTTCTTCCCAGAATTACTTAAGCAATGCCCAGGTACTAGATAGGATGCAACTTTGTCAACACAGATTAAGATTTCCTAGAGCAAGGGACATATCTGAGAACACACTTACTCAACCACCCATGATGCTGTTAAATACAATTCACTAGTTTTTTGCCAAACATGATTTTGCAATTTTTTCAGCAACACCTTATTATCTGGGCAATTTAATTACCAATTAGAATCGATAATTCATTTGTGAGCAATTTAATCTGATATAGTTGATCTTCTCAAAGGCCAAAAAATGGAAGTTTTCCTGGTACAGCAGAAAAGAATGTGTCAAGAACTTTCCACTTAGAAAGTGAAAGGGAAAATTTTACACTTTCATTATAGCTCATGATAAGGGAAAACTAGTAAGAAGGCAAAGTACTTAGATAAAAAAAACATAATTCAGGTGTTGCTCTACCAGTATTACCTACCCTATCACTGACAGGCACAGTAGCTGCACCGAAACTGAAGATTTTAACTCTGGTCAAACAGTGATTTATGCCAACAAAAATAAAAATAGGGTGTCTCACTGTTTTGTCCAACTTCCATGTGAGAGAATTATTTCAGCATGGAAGTTGCTTAACCTTTCTTAAAATTTTGTGGGCCGTAATAGGGAACGGTAAAGTAGTCTTGTAGGTTTAACTGTATCTTTACAATTATTAGAGAGTTCATGTGTTATTCCAAATGAGATGGACCAGAAGAAGTTAAATGGTTGTTTCGGAATTTAAATAATAGGAAAGGGAGCTTACTTATGAAAAGAGATATCTTATCTTTTTTCCCCTTTTGAGATATCCACAATAGTCTTCTAGGGATAAATCTGATCCTCTGCTAAACTGAGAAGATCTCAAGTGTCATACCTTTTCCCACGCCCCATGTAAAGTTTTGATTTTCCTCCGGTCCAGTTCTTCAATAGCTGAAAGAATTTTTATCTTGTCATTCTCCACAATTCTTTTTTTCTTCAATAGTTCATTGTACTGGTGCAGAGAGAAGAAAAGATTGATTTCAATGAACTTTGTGCTCAAGTATGTTTTGTGCTAATCCTACAGTATCACTGTTTATCAATTTTGCAACTGTGAAATAGCCATTAGCCACAAGATTTGAAATCCAAAACATTCATTTGGCTATATTCAGGATTTAAGTTTCAGGGTATTACTTGCAAATTAAAACATTAGAATTTTCAACAATTGGCAGTGGGGAAACAACAACATTGTTCTGAAAGTTTCACTTCCTTTTCAAGTTAATTACGTTTCATTTGGTTTTCCATAGAAGGAAGGATGCTTCTGGAGGCTGATAGGAAGAACAGGCCAATCCTAATCATGCAACAGCATCTGGAAAGTTAAAGCATCAGTCTGGACTATTTTTGAGACAGTACTGGTGTAGCCTCAAGATAAATGAAGACAAGACAACCTCGGACCACCTTCAAGCTATCATGGTTGAAGATGAACATTTCTTTTGATCTGCAACGTTTAATAAAGTATATAATTCTCAGATACTGTAACAGATACCATGAACCTTGCCTAATGTTTCTGCTGCCAACTTAGGGTGGACTGGAGTAGGGAGAAATTAAGTTACTCTCTTTACCATCCAAAGTCAAGGTTATGCATAGCCTGGAAAACCAGCACAGGTGAACAGTTCAAAAATTCAAGATCAGTATAAAAGATACAACAAAACGTTTCCTGCTATCTCATAAAGGTAGCTTTATTTTTTTGGTGTATTCAGAAATGTAGCATATTAAAATACAAAGATAGGTTATACGTAATACCATATACCCCACCTGCCCAGTCTATGTAGGTTAAAATACAGAATGCTTACCTTCTCTTCTGTAGTAGAAAGAACAGACATAGCTCTCATGTTCACATTCCTCCCCAATTTCTGTTTTGTCTCCTGCATTTTCTGCAGCTTCTGATGTGCTTCTTTAGGATTGTTTTTTTTGAAATCATAGGCTGTGTTTGGCTGACCAAAAAGATGTTTCTCTGAAGCTATCCACTTATTCTCTTTCAGCATTCTGGTCACCTGTAAGCAAGAAGATATGTTGACGCTTTGTGTTTTGTGGGTTTGGTTCTTTTTTTCCCTTAACAAATGTGAGTTACTTTAAAAAAGAAAAAAAACCCTAACATCCTGAAATCACAGCATTAATTATTCTATGCCAGTAAGGCACAGATGTTTAGCTTTATAATGCTTCGCATGATTTCCCAGACTGTAGATGGTGCAATGTTTTAAGGGAGCTTTCACATCATGATTACTTAGAACAGGTTTTTCTCTATATGAACTATGCCACTGTCACTAAATCTTGGAGTTAGCTTCTTTAGTTACTTAATTTGTCAGTCAGAATGCTTTTCTCATTGACCACCATCACACTGTAATCTACTCTCTATCAGTCCATATTGATAAGCTTTGTTAAAATTTCCAATTTCCAGCCCTCTTCCTGGCATAAAACTTTTCACAAAGAGCTGCACAAGACAAATTAAGAACAAAAAGGCTATTTCCTTTGCACAGCTTCACAAGATGCAAGGAAAAGTACAGTTCTCAAATACCGTGGCAGCAGCATCAGCAGCCCCCTGTTGATGTTTCTTGATGTTGTGTTCTAATTCTTTAATATTAAGCTGTAATTCATTATTTTGTTCTCTGCATTTTACTAACTCTGCAGATTTGGCTTTAATTTCATCATCCTGTGACATAATTAGTTCCTTTTTCTTGCCCAGCTTCTCCTTTGATCTCTCTACAGATTCCTGAAAAGCAAATCAAACAGTCATTTATTAGCTTCTTTAAAAGGCTGCTGTTAGACAGTAGTTAGAAGAAAAGGACACAGAAAAAGAGGGGAAAAAAATAAAAATAAAAGAAATCACATGTGACAAAGAAGCCAAAAGGTAAGTACCTTGTCTAATCACAGAGTGCTGGTGAGAAAATCCAAGCAACAAAATACACATTACAATTTCAACTTTAGGGGATCATATCTTCAGCAACATCAAAACAGATAATGAAACAGTATTCACTTTTACCTTTGTCTTAGACACCTCAGCTTCCAAAGCATTTACTTGCTCCTGGTAATGTTTGATGGCACGATCTGCAGCCTCTATCTGATGTTTATAGGAGCTATGTTCTTTTTCTAGCTCTTTAAGTTCCAGAAGTAGAGATTCAAGCTCCTAGAGAGAAGTTTTCAAATTAAACAGAAATAATTAAGATTCAGTGTGATGTCACAAATGCTGTAGAAGATGAACAGTGCCCTGTTCTTCTGCCAAGAGGCAATCCCACACAAGAACTGCACACACAAAACCAAATAACCTACATTGGAAAAGCCACAAAATACAACAACAACAACAAAAAGGCATCAGCAATTTCTATGTCAGTGACTACAGATTAATATATTAACTTCCAAAACTGAGAGTATTAAAAATTTAGGAGAATCAAATTTTCTGATTACTGCAACGCTGAGAAAAGTGCCAACTAATTGAAGTTTTACCTGCTGCTTTTCTCTCATTTTTCGGCCTGAATCCTCTGCCTTTTTCTTGGCATCATCTAGTTTCATCTTGGCGTTTTTCAGTGCTTTTTTACATTCTGATTCTGCATTTTTCATTTTATTTTCCAGTAGATTGTATTTATTTTCTGCTTCCTGATGTTTCTCTTCAATTTTCTTTAATGTCTCTTCACACTCCGCTGAATTAGGAAGCACAGTACTGAGATTAGACTTCACTCTTACCTTTAAATTTAAATCCTAAACTCCAACTGAAATAAATGTCTTGCCTCTAACAGAAAAGAGTTCTTGTATGTTTGCTAGTTACTAAGTGAGCTATTTCAATGATTACTTTAAGACTGTGTGCTGTTAACAGTATTGGTAGGGCACCAAATAGGCCACTCATTAAAAGAGGGCTAGTGTATGCCAAATCAGATGACCAAGAAGTAATTAATCAGATGGCTACCTAATAAGATATCACCTCATACCTAGAATAGTGTATGTCTACACATGAATCATTTCTATCCTTTTTTTTTTCTTTACAGGTTTACTTATTGCTGCATTTGCTTCCATTTACATTTTTCCTTAGCTATACAAACAACACTTTCCAATGTTTTCTTGTTATGCAAACTATTTATATGGCTAATCTTGAAGAACTGCAAGAACAGATGGCTTGGAAAAAATACAGATTACTCAAATATGGGATTAAATCCATTTTAAAACTTCTCTATAAAGCCATTTCCCCTTTTATTATAACATATTTGAAACACTTAAGAACATAACCTTTACTACAAGAGAATGGCCGACTTTATGTGAATCACCTCTGTGTAAGTCTATTCTGATTATGTATTTGTTAAATATTCCAAAATATGAAGATAGTATTTTCAAAGTGAAAAAGATCTTTCTTAGGCAAAGATTCTGCTACTCAAACAGTCAGATATCCATCTCAGTATCAGCAATTAATTTCAATTAAAAGATTAAGAACATATTCATCACCAATGGTTTTCTTCAGGGCAAGCAGCTCTTCCTCATGCTTATGATAAGCACTTTGCTGAAGCTTCATTTCCAACAGCTCTGCTTGCTCACAGTTCATCTCCCACTGCTGCTTCAGTTGTTGGTATCTTTGAAGACAGTAATGATACACACTGCTATAATGAAAGGCACTGAGCATTTCCATTTCAAAGTTGAAATAAGGATATACAGAAATAAATAAATACCTCTATTTCCATTCTAATGTGAGATACAGTGAGGACTGTAGAACCACTAAGCTTAAATGCATGAAAATGGTATAGCTGCTTCAATAGTAATAGTAAAATTTGTAGGTAAGTTATTACATATGTAGCTCCTGGTTACGTAGCCCTGATAAGATATACTAAAAGCAAACAAATGCAACACATGGAATTTGGCAACAATTCAGAGATCACGTTTTTCAAAGCAGCAGCATGACAGATGCCAAGCTGAAGCATTAATAGTAAAAAAATATCTAAAAGGTCAAAATATGACCTCTTGGTCATATTGCTGGAAGTCTATTTGCTGGAACTCATACCAATCTGAAAAAAAAATCCAGCTGGTAGATAACATATTATGCAACACTACCTCCTTGAGGGATTTTTGCAGAATTGACTAAACATATCTTTATATTCCATCTTTTTAAAAGATCTTTAGTATCTGAATAGCTGAAAATCAGATATACTTAGAAATATTTAAATCATTATCGTAGTATCACTCAGATATTCCTCTTTATTATTTATTTTCTTGGGAGAAAAATAAGAGCTATCACAAACTAAAATTCTGTATGGGTGTTACAAGATATGGCTAGAACAGATCCATTATTTAGCGGACTTCATGAAACATTGGAAAACCTTGATGTGATTTCAAGTAGATATCATTGTACGCACTTTTTTCCCCTCCCTGTATTACCCAAAACAAAATTTTCTTTTCTTGCATGTGCTATTTAAAAACTAGATTTGCTTGCTTACAAATTATATTAGGGGAACAGGGGGAGAAGTAGGAGAGAGGAAGGGAATTACCTTCTGCATATTACACTCTCAATAGGCCCTATGCCCTCCAAAATTACTTCTTTATATTATACTTAGTCAGATAAAAGATAAGATATTTCATAGGGAAAACCATACTTCTCAGCAACATTCTTCAAACGTTCCAGCTCATCCTCTACAGAGTGAAGTTCAGATTTCTTTGTTTCAAGTTCTGTTTCAATAGCTTTAATTTCTTGAAGCTCAACCAACACTGATGCATTCTGTGAGCTTGCACCTGTGTGGTGGAAAAAAAAGTAAAAAGTAGGCAAAGTCAACTAATAGGATTCAAGACTAATAGATTCCACACTGGAAATAGCAAATTCTAAATATTAATAATTATGCAGGTTGATGATTTCTTATAATGACAAAACAGAAAGGCAGCTGGGCTATAGTTACAGTAGCTCTCAGCAGAGACTACCTGTTAGAGAACTGAGTTCTGCATGCTCAGTACTATATATGCATTTCTTGTGAAATCAACTAGCTTTTCAAAATTACCTCAAATTACTAATTACGTGTAATTACTTTTAATTCAAAAGTATCTGAATCACTTTTTAAAGTGTTTGAATTCAAAGCAACTTTCCAAGAGAATTATATAGCCAAATAAGACTTAAGTTTTTAAAATCTAAAGTATTTTATGCAAATAGGTCAGCATTATTTTTTTCTTAGTCTAACCTTATTTGAGCTCAAGACTTGACGAATCTGTGCTCAAACACACCATATTATCCCCAGTATAAGTCTAAACAAAAAGATTACTGATCATTTTTATAAAAAGCATGCAGAGCAGTAAACAAATCAACAAACACACAGCATTATTATATAAATAAGTAATTGCCTCCATGCAGAGTGCCCTGGGGGTCAAATATATCTCCATCAAGCGTAACACTTCTTGTCATTATCCTTTTGTCAAAGGTAATTTTCTTAGAACTATCCATGCTATTACAGATCAGTGTTGTTCCAAAGACGTATTCCATTGCTTTCTGCAGTTCAGATTCATACTGAATTAGAGAAAGGGGTATATCCAAGTTACCAGAGCCAACCTAGAAAATCAGATGAAATACAATTAGTATGCCTTTAGTAATGAGAATTTTCGGATTTGTCTTTTCTTGATTAAAAAAAACCCCACTTTCTAAAAACACCATTACATTTTAAACCAACCTTTTTAAAGTGGAATAATTGATATCTACTTAACCATCACATGTCTGAAAGGATAGAAAGGAAAAGAAATAAAGATACTCCCAAGCCCTACAGAAATCCTAATTAGCATAACCATTGAGAAGCCCATGTTTTTAGCGAAGAAACAAAATTAAAAATCTACACAAGCAAAATAATGTAAACAGTGTACTTATTTACATACCAAGGTTCGGGCCAACTTGATCTTCTCTTGACTAACACACCTGGTCAAAATTTTGCTTAGGGGAATGATTGTGTACCGATGCTTTAGTTCACCATTTTTCAAAATCTTTTTGCCAGTAACCTCAAAAAGAAGAGTTACAAATAATTGAATACATAACTGATTGTGTAAAGACAACAGGGCATTGCAAGGTGAATATATAGTTGTCATTAACTGCATATGACACTCTTGATCCAATTTAAACACATACATAGGTCCAAACCACCTCTTAAGCATTCAGTAACAACCCTGAATCACACCACCTCATCTCAATATTCAAGTTCTTTATTAAAGTAGTAAACATACCTCTGTGTCCACAATAATGTTATAGAGTTTCCCTCCAGCCACTGCTTCTAGGGCTTTTGCTTTGGACAGATCATTCACTGCGATACACAATGCAACTAGGCCTTTCACACTGTTGGGATTCCAATTTTTTTCTGGATGCCTTACAATAAATTAGGATCATTACAAGTTTGTTTCTCTTCCGCACATCTTATAAAAATTTATATTTAAAAACACACACTGCTTATTATATGAGCATAAGAAATTCAATATGTCATCAGGAAAAAATCCACAGAAAATGGTTAAATTAAATACTTTAGTGCAAGAGACTTCCCAATAAAGAGTCAGTTACAGTCATTAAAAGGAAAGCAAGATTAAATCAATTGATGGAATTATCCTGTAAGTCTCATAAGCCACACTTAAATTCCCCAAAAAGCACTTTCTAATGTCTTTGAGATTTACACTGAGATCTCACCTGTATTCAAACCGTAGATGAGGAAATTTTGCCATGAACCCTTCACGCAACCCTTTCAGACGGCTGATGTCGTTAGTCAATGCCTTCTTCTTTGCCAAAAAGGCCACTTCTTTCTCTTCTAAAGAGTTGAACACAAGCAGTACACAAACATTCAGAGCATAGAAATCTATTAGCTTAAAAATTGGTATGCTACACTGTTTATCTGTATATGCTGAGAATACTCAATTGAAAGACTTTCTAAAATTCTTTGTAAATTTCCAGTTTAGACAAATTAATATCACAATACTGAAAACTGAAAGAGTTTAGAAGTCTGATGTGCTTCTCTGAATGTCATTCTTGATTATCCATTACAGTTTCAAGTAGCTTCTGCCACACATTTACCTGGAATGAGAAATGAACTATAAGAACTGTTTTAGCTAGGAAAAACAAGGAAAGAATGGGAAGGTTGGTCACTCTTTCCATCTAAATTTTAGATGGAATTTAAATTCTCCATCTAACTTTAAGACATTTGCCTAAAGCTTATAAAACTAAAATATTTTAAACTGTTTTCCCTGGAAGGCAAGAGGTTGCACAGCTTTGATCAGAGAAATTTCTTTGTGTATCAAAGAAGCATACTTGGTTTTTCAGTTCCTTCTTCTGTTGGGTCTGGATGCGTTGGAATTAACTTTCCCCCTAGCAGCATTCATGGTGTTGTACATCTCTGGCAAAAAGGTGTTGATAACACACGTGTTTCAGCAACTGCTGAGCAGTGAATCACACAGCATCAAGGTTATCCCTCCAAACCTTCTTCCAAAGGCTAGTAGGCTGGGGTGTGGGCAAAAGAATGGGAGGTGACAGAGCTAGGACAGATGACTCAAGTGATATTCCATACCATATGGTGTCATCCTCAGCAACAAAAGCCAAGAGAAATGAGAAGGGGAGGAAGTGTTCCTTATTAAGGCATTTATCTCTCAGATCAGCCACTACACTGGGAGAGAGAAGTAAGAACTTGTTGAGAGTAACAATTCCACAGACACCAAAGTCAGTGAGGAAGGAGGGCACGAGGTGCTCCAGGTACCAGAGCAGATTCCCTTGCAGCCTGTCCCCCTGCAGCACTTGGAGGTCCATGTGGAGCATATATCCACCTGCAGACTGTGGAGAACCCCATGCTGAAGCAGGGGATGCCTGAAGGCGGCTGTGACCCGTGGGCAGCTGATAGGTGCAGGCTCCTTACAGGACCGGTAGTGGACCTATGTTGGAGCCATCTGTTTCTTGAAGAACTGCACCCTATGGGGACCTATGTTGGAGCCATCTGTTTCTTGAAGAACTGCATCCTATGGGAGGGACTCATGCTGGAACAGTTCACAGGAGACTGTCTCCCATGGGACAGACTCCACACTGGAGCAGGGGAAGAATACAAGGAGAAAGAAGCAGCAAACGTGTGCTGAACTTACTGCAACCACATTCCTCAACCCCTTGGGGGTGAGGAAGTAGAGAATCCAGGAGTTAAGTTGAGCCCAGGAAAAAGGAAGGGGTGGAGGGAATTGTTTTAAGGTTTGCTCTTATTTGCAATTATCCTACTCTGATTTTTGAATGGCAATAAATTAAATTATAATAAGTTAATTATTTTCCCCAAGTTGAGGCACTCTTGGCTGCAAAGTAATTGGCAGCTAATCTCTCCCTGTCCTTATCTTGACCCAAGAGCCTTTTGTTACATTTTCTCTTCCCTGTTCAGCTAAGGATGGAAGTGATAGAGGCTTTGGTGGGCACTTGGTGGCCAGTCAGGGTCCACCCACCACGCTTTTCTGTATCTTTTCAGATTCCCCCAAAATAATACACCAGAAGTCTGTACAGACCATCATAGTTCAGGTTCTTCATTTGGTTCTCTATTTTTTCTTTTGTTTTTCTGACAGCTTCAAATGCTTCTTTGTCTTTCTTGTATTCTCCATCCATGTTTTTAACTTCAGATTCTTTTGTCTTTAATTCTTGTTGCGCATACTTCAACTTCATTTGAACCTGTAAGCAGTAAGAAAATATGTAAACAGAAAATCTTCAAAGAGACTCTTGCAGGTGCAGATTTAGAACACCTGCACTAACAAGGTGCTTATATATTTTCTTGGAAATTTTTTCTGGTTGCAGAAATGCCAAAAAGGAACCTTTGCTTTTGAAAGAGCACATGCAATTTGGAAATAAAAACATCAAACCTTCTATTTGGATACAATAACTTGTGCAAGCACATGAATAAAGTTTGAGAAGAAACAAGGTAATGTGGGACACAACTTTCCACGAAAGAATTTTTCCCTAAGCAAGATAAGTAAGGTACACTTTCAACTTTGAAATCCACTGTGAGAACTACCCCAGCAGAGATTTTTCTACCTTAAAAATAAGTAGTGTTTGTCTCAGTCATGTGACTAGCACACAATTTAACCCAGGAGAAAATAGTTTCTTCTGAACATTCTGTTCCCAGTATCAGGCATTTTTATTTCAACTCCAGTAAGCTTTACTGTAGAAATATCTATAGTATGAACATGTATCACAGACAGAAGTCGTAAGTTTCTTTCTGTCCAATACTGTCAGTCATTGGAGTACAAGAGTTCTACTTTATGTTTCAAATGCCAGTTTCTATACTCCCTCACTGCAATGTTACAGCTTTTCCCTATTTGTGTGTATCTATGCAAAGGTATTTTTCCCTTTCTTTCAAAAAAGTCACCTTAATGCATATACCAACTTGCAAAATATCTGGCATAGGTATTCTATAAATCTCTTCACTGATCTTTCAAGAGTTTCTCATTTGTTTTTCAGACAATTTTCAGAAGTAGGAAGGTTGGTCTGAAATAGGCAGGGCTTTTATTCTTACCTGTTTAGCTTCTGTTGCTGCCTGGCTGATTTCAGTTTTGCAGGTCATCATCTGCTTGGAAAGAGTACCTTCTTCCCCATCACCACTGGTGGATGAGCCAGCAGACACAGCATTAAGTTGTGCTGCAGCTAAGGCACTTGCATCTTTTTCACTTACTTCCTGTAAAGCATTTAGTTCTTTCTTTATCTTCTTTACTTCCTCCTCCTTTAACACAAACGCTTTAAAATCCTTTGCAAAGTAAAAAACAATAAAGGAAGAGAGAACCTGAGTCCCACTAACTCTATAAATTTGTGTTGTTTACATGAGGAGCTATGAGTAGTTTCATCGACTACATTTCTATGACCCTTTGTCAGATGTACTTGGAAACATAAGCCAGCAAATTTTAA
>JAOEHY010049334.1:0-14973 GCA_025447955.1 Psilopsiagon aurifrons
AGTTTAGATTGGATATGAGGAAGAAATTCTTTACTGTGAGGGTAGTGAGGCACTGGAATGGGTTGCCCAGGGAAGTTATGAATGCTCCATCGATGGTGATGTTCAAGGCCAGGTTGGACATAGCCTTGGGTGATGTGGTTTAGTGGGAGGTGCCCCTGCCCATGGGAGGGGGGTTGGAACTGGATGATCTTAAGGTTCTTTCGAACCCTAACTATTCTATGATTCTATGATTCTATCAATGTTATAGTCAGATTCAGAAACTGCTGCAGAAAGATGATGTAAAGCAGTGGCATTCAACTGGTGATGGCATCAAGCAGATCCATGCAGGCAGAGGGCTGGGCTCCATGCCTGAGTGTAGATTGACTGATGTCTTAATTACATGAGGCTACTTTTTGAAAAAGATGGAGTTTTGCCGTCTTTTTGGATTAGTGGATGTAAAAACAGGTTGGGTTCTGGTGTTCTGCATTATTTTCAAGATCCATTGAACAATTTCTAAGAAACTATGTTTCAGAAACTATTTCATCTTGATTCTGGTGTCTCCATTTATAACTATGATAATGTGTTTTCTTCCACACATTAAAATAACTAGATGCAACTAAAAGCAAGTGTCTTAAAGACTTTGATAAAAAATGTCAGGCACATGCAGATGACCTACTAACAAACACTATGTAATGGCCTGGCTTTAATCACTGTGATGTCTGTTTTATTTCAAGGCCCTCTACTTCTTCCTGCAGTGTCCCAGCCTAACAATCTGTTTGAGGTTTCATTTCCTGGGTTTCATTGCTTGATTTTCATCTAAATCAAACCCTGCTTTAAGAAAAATTTGTCATCAAAACCACCAGAAACCTCTGTTACTTTTAACTTGGTTAACATTTTCTGAAGATTATAATTTTGTCTAAGGAACCTTGGCCAGGTCTACTGATTTCTGATAGCTTTTAGATCCAGTCTGCTTTGGACACTGGGTATCTGCATCACAAGATCGGTCTATTCTGAGCATCCCTAGAGATAACGCAGGTCCTCTCCACTAAAGCTAAGTAGAATCTGTCTGCTCAAAGGCTTGACACTCCTGAAGGAAAATACAGAGAAAATGTAGGACCATTCTGCTGATGCGGTGCATTTCAACTAAGAACCACACTAATCTGTACTCCTAATGACTTGCTCCAGGTCTAAATTATATTAGTACATGGCAATGTAATCAAGGAAAATAAGTGAATATTTAACAATTGCAGTTTTTTAAGGTGATGGTGATAAAAATAATCTGTCTGTATTATTGACACAAAGAATAATGGAACAGCCCGTAATTATGACACATCAAACATTTGCTGGGAGTGAAATTGGTATTATGTGACTCAGTTGCACTAAGTATTCTCTTTCATCATTGTTGAGCTAGTTGAAAGCTGTGGAGTAAAAGGATTACTGAAGGTAGTGGAAGAAAAAAGAGGGTTAATATATAAGATTTCTTTTCATTTGGGGGTTACTTTATTTGCTTTTTAATTCATATATAGATGTATATTATCGGCTGAGATTTCATAATATTTTTATCTATTGCAGTAAAGTTCCTTGTCTTGATAATTACATATTTGGAAAATTACTAATATTGAAAGCAAAATTATTCTATATTCCTGCCATGTTTCTCAATTTTTTTTCCTCAGAATCATTGCATCTTCTTTTCAACTTCTCCTGCTTCTCACTTACCAGAAACTGTGCATTTCTATAACTCTATGCATCATCAACAAATTAGTACCCCAGTGCAAGGCACAGAGAGAAATGATTCATGCAGTGTATGTGCATTTCCAACTGTGTTATTAATTGATCTTTAATTTTTTACTAATGAGCCCTTCAACCAAACTTCTTTCTATCCCAAAGGAAAAAATCACTAAAAAAAAAAGAGAAATAGACGAGTTTCCTTGTGCCAAAACAGGAGTGGATACTTACTGTAGTTTCATAGTTAAGAGTGCACTAATAAAGTGAGTTTCACACTAATGAACTCTGGGTTCAGTTCTTCTTTAAAGTAGAAATATTTTGATTGTTTCAAATATGAATATACATTGTGCAAGCACTATAGAAGCTGAGGAAAGGTGTTCTTTTGTATGAAAGAAACCATTTTTTAACACTTTTCTTAAGTTTGCTAAAAATAAAGTAAGATTCTCCGCTGCCACCAGAATTAACCTGTCGCATGAAGAGCAACATTGTCCCCTAGTGGTAGAAGAAATATTTTTATCCCAGGCAAACGAAGGTGGATTACGGCTTTGAAGTAAATACTCAGTGCTGTGGATTTCCAGAGGACAAAACACCCTCCAGAAAATATGGTAGTGCTAATTTCTCCTAGGGTTCAAGGATGCTGATCTTCCCCAAGAAAGGGAATTTATTTTTAGTAGCAAGGCACAGTATACTGTAGAATATTCAAATGGTGCAGAAAATTGATTGAATCAAGTCTGACCTCCAAATAGAAAAGTTATTTACATGATGATCAAGCTGTAGCATGTACCTACATGCACACACACATGCACACATATGTGGATATATGATGCAGTGTATCTGCAGGCAAAATATAATCTGCAAAGCAATGAATAGAGAAGGAAGGGAAGCCATAGAGTTTACTCAATCTGATATGGGATAATAAAAGACAAATGTATTGTTTCACTTGGAGTAGGACCAGAAATTAAACATGCACAAGTGTTCAACTGATGTAGTGTCATGATATGTAAATTTGAGTAGTACACTTGGGAGGAGTCCCCAGAAACTGTCATAACAGGAAAGGTTCTTTAAGCCCTGGTGTCTTTTATCTTTACGCACCAGCGTTCAGAACTGGGCAAAGTTTAACAGTCTTTCAAGTCTTCCCACTGTCTTTCAGTGATATGAAACAGCAAAACTGAGAGCAACCAAACAATTCTACTGAGAAATTTCAATTATTGCTGATTAACCCAGATGTCTCAACAGAAAGACTGATCCAACAAAGTGGCTGGATTCAAAGACAGGACCAGCTGGTTCTCCTTGCTCTGAAGACAAATATCCTCAGGTTGACAAAAGCCCTACTAGAAGATTGTTCAAATTAGGGTCCACTGAACTCAACTAAAGGAAAAACATGCACAGAAAGAAATTCCTTGTTCACGAAAATGACATTTCCTGATTAAATTGGTTTCTGCTTGAAAATTCGCTGCCAGCCCTAGTGATGAAGTTGTCAGTATCTGACAGCCTTTCATAGATTTTCCTGGAACATGTTCTCTCCTTCTGACATCATTAAACTTGTTCCTTTTCTTCCCCTCCCTCTGCACTCTGTCATTTCAAGTAGCAGTTTCTCAAAATAAGTTCTATTGAAAGAGAATAAAGGAATGAGGAGCTTTAAGAAGTCATGAGGCTGGCGGTATCTCCAGCCTTCACAGTGCACACTGCACCACTTCTTTCTGCACCACTTTCATTGCACCACTGCCTTTCCTGAAAGCTCTCAGCTTCTAGTTAGCTTAATTTTATTGCAATCTGCTTGAATCTTATTTTGTGCTGAAAAAAGGAGAGCTAAAAGGTGGAGACAGCAATACTCATTGGGTTTTCCAAGCATTATTATGGAATGGGACAAGATCAGCAGGGTAAGAAGATGGGAACATGTTTAAAAATTAGCAAAAGCAGAGTAAATAACTATCTCTACAACATTGTCTTCAACCACATAGAGTGGTCTCCCTTCTTCTGCCATTAACCAAGAAAATAATGATTCAGACCTTTTTTCAGGAGGTAATAAATATCGTGTTGAACACTTCCATGAGGAAAGTTTCATTCAGCTCTTTTACACATTGATTAAGTACACAAAATGAAAAGCTAAGATTTAAAAACTGGCACAGCCAGCAGCCTCCAGTCTGGGAGGTGTGAGCCCATCAGGAGAGTTAGGTAGCCCAATCCCTTTTCTTGCGTCCCACCAGATGTCCATAGTACATAGGTGCCTGAAAGGCTCAGTTGTTGCAGTAAACCCAGGCACAGATCTCCAAGTTCATGCTGTACATCAGCAGTCTGAGGCTGAGCATTGCCCTGAATTCTCAGACCTAGGGATTTTTCATCTTATCCTAGAAAAATCAGGGCCCCTCTAGGAAGAAATCTGGTTATCAAATTTGTTTGACACTGTGTAGTTTTTTCAAAGGCAGATGGGGTAGACTGAGTTGGCCAGTGTGGAATCTCTTTGCATATAGTCATGTTTTTGTGCATTCTAGTATGTATTTAGGTTTTTCCTCAAGTGAGCTATCCATACCAAAATAAACTTCATTATGTGGGCATTTCTGAGGGTAAATAATATGCACAGCAGATGAGAACCTCAAGTCAAGACTTTAAAGCCCTCATGGAGGACTGTGGAACATCAAATTTGAGTGGAAAGAAGCTCCAGGAGGTTGTAGCACCTCAGTGAAGGCTCTGGACTTAAAAATTCATTCATATGAGACAGTTCTGCCCCCTTCCTACTCCTTGATTTCAATTGTTTGCTTCAAGTCACCTCTGAGGAATGTGGAAACCCCTGAGATTTACCAGAGTGTGTAAGCTGCATTACTAGAGTGCGTAAGCTGCATGACTTTTGCTGAAATTTCTACTGATGTACTTGAATTGAAGAATTTGTATGAGGAACCACATGTAGCTCACTGTTATGCTACAAAGTAGGTGCATTGTGAGTTAAAACCTTATTAGTCCTTTGCTACATTATCTGCTGTCTCAGGCAAAGAATTTTCAACAAAGGTGGTTTCCATTAACTAATGTGGATTCTATCTGCTGATTTACCAGTGTTAACTTTTTACAGTAAAATTAATGTTTTGCTTTTCTTTTTCAGATTTATCCCTTCACTAATTAGAATTAGAGTTTAGCAATTTGTTTTTTTTTTTTTTTTTTTTTTTTGCTATGGAAACAAGATATTTCATTTCTTATGATAAATAAAAGTGTCAGAACAGTTTTTAATATGTTTCTGTATATATTGTACTGATACTTAGAAGTTATTCCTGAGTCTTTTCTAAAGAGTTAGCAAATCTTTCTTGATAAGTGTAACTGAATGTGAGTTTATTCCTGCATTAGGTAAGGCAAATAATTAAATTTATCTATTCCAGAAGTGGTATGTATATGGTGAGCAGATGGTAAATTGCAATTTACAGCTAACTTCCTAATGCTAAATTAGAATTTTTAAGGAGAGCCACCAGTTGCATAATTCATATTTATGCTGCATCATAAAATGAAACTCAGTTTGCATACTTTTAAATACATCCCATAAACAGCATTACATAGCCAACATTTCAAAACAGAACAAAAGAGCAAATGTCTTAGAGAACACTAAAGCAAACTATACTGGAAAGAAATACATAAATCCTTTTCTTAGTTTCCATTAAAAAGCATAGATTGTAAACATATTGAAGCCTATTCACTTGCCAAACAGCTAGTGACATTACAGGAATGAAAATGTACTTGTAACTGCAGATTAATTTTTGGTATAAACTAACAGGCCAAATGTTATCATTGAGCCATGTTTGAGAATGATATGTCCTATTTCAGTGAAGGGGTCACACCTTCAGACCCTATGGAGAGGAGCTGTCATTCCTGTTACTTCTTCAGTCTTTACCAGAATCCATCACAAACCTAAGGAAGCTTTCTTCACTGCAGAGAAAGTATGGTCCAACCCTCTGCTCAGCACAGGGCAGTTACAAAATGAGATACAACTTCACAGTCAGAGCAGGTTGCTTAGGGCCATATCTGGTGATGCATCAAATAACTTCAAAGAGAGAATTACACAACCTTTTTGGGCAACCTTCTTCCAAGTTGAAAAACTCCCATAGCTACCGTCTAAAAAGTGCCATATAGAGGAGGAAAGAACACAATAGAGTAAGGCCATATCAAAGTGAAAGCAAAATGGAAAAGACTTAAAGAATAATGGAAGGGTAGAAAAATTGTACAGCTGATGGCAGAAAGAAGTAAAAATGTATTGCATAAAACAAAAAGGTAGTAAGAAAACTAAAATAATGTAAAGGGTGGGAGCAATAAAGCAAGCTAGAAATAGTGATATTTCGAATAGTACAAAAGAGTCTTGGTGTTACTTGTGTGAAAGCAGGAGTCTACAACCAGAAACATCATGTCTAGGTACTCTAAATGCTGTGTCTACCATCATCTAAGAAATATCAGTACATGTAACTGAGGAAAACATGACTGTTTCATAAGACTCCAGTATTTTCTTAAAACCCAAATATTTTAAATGAGTATGACTAATTTTTTTTCACTACCTTTTCAAACTTCACCATCTTTTTCACTGAAATAATACACTAATCTTCTACAAAAAGAATCTTTGCACCCATATACTTAAATTCTCCTGCCAGCTTGCATGTAGCCTGTGTGAGTTCTTTTAGTCTGACTACTTGCTATTAGATGACTGCTGTATGAGTTTTCCCAGGTTGATGACAGACTAATATTTGAATTCTGCATGGCTATATTGTAGATAGAACTCTCTACTCATTGGAAAACGCTCTGAAAATATTTTTGGCATGCTTCCGAAATAAAGTAACCTTTCTAATAGTTTTACAAGAGTTTGTGCCAGCTTAATTGACAGAAATTTAGGAAAAGAATTCTTGAGCTGCCAGAAAGCCATTGAAATGCTTTCTTAATCTTACTAGTTAGCAGTAGTATTACAGTTAATGGTTCCTGAAAGGGACTGGAAATTTCTAACTGTTCCATTTACTCCCGAAACATAGAAAGGAATCTTATGTTTACACTAAAATATTATATGTTAGAAAGTTCTGACTGCAGTTAAAAGACTGTTAGCATTTTCATTATGAAACCAATTAAAAGTCTTAGTCTGTATCAGTTTAAATAATATTAAGGATATTAGTTAAACACAGTTTTTTATTCATCATGGAGCTCATTTGAAATCTAACCAGCAATTGCATTCATTCTTTCCCTCTAAACATTTTCCCAGCTTTCTTAATTATGCACATCCACTTATTATGCACTCTGGAGAATGTCTGCAGTTTGGACTCTGGTAATTGTTTATAGACTGCTACATGCTTAGGGGCTTATTTTTTTACTGTCTTGCAGGGAAGGGAATGAAAAAGCATCCTACAGAACAGCACGTCAGCCCACAGTCTTAAATTCAATCCTGTCTTCCTTGACAACAGTTTTGGCTTTCCAGGAAACAGTTAGGGTAGCTGTCAATAAAGCCTGTTTAAATAATTTTCTAAGAGTGATGACAAATGAGTTCAAGTGGCACTACTTGAAGACATTTTAGAAATTGTTTCTTAGAGTAGCTTTGTCTCTCAGCCATAGCCCTGCAAGAGGAATTCAGCATGTCCTCCAGCCTCAGCCTTTTTGATACAAACTCTTTGGCTTTATCAAAAGCATGTCTTCATTTTAGTTTAACACTACTGAATTCCTCCAATAAGCTCTTTGTGTAACCCCAAAACCTCAGGCTGCAGAAGAACCAGAAATCTAAATTAAGCTAGGTTAAGTTAAATTAGGCTGGGCAGAGTTGGTTTGGCTTTAAGGAGCTGATACTCAATGCAGAAAGCCCCAAAATCCTCTCAAGGCTAAATTGATTGCCTTTACATGGAACAAGTTTTTAGGCTTTATGTGATACCTAACAGTCACTTTTCAGGCACATGTGGATGTATTTTAGGCACCTTTGAGGATGAGGCATTCTGCAAGCCTAAGTCCAGCTGTATAGGCATTATGTGGCTTTGGACTTATATTGCATTCTCAAAAGTTTGTTCACTTCTCATTAAAGTCCTTTTAAATAATTTTCCCCACTTATCAATAAATTAAAATTGTGTTTAGTAAAAACATGATTCAAATAAGTCAGTTTTTAAAAACCAGTACAGGGAAAACTGTGGTCAGAGAATTTCCCTCTTTGTCTGCCTTTCCTGATGAGATCTCCCATATATAAGCATCAGAGAGCATTTATTCTTATCCACTGTTTGACAAGGTAACTTGTATCTTATAACATTAATTGTAGTTGAAAAAGTAGTTTTCATGTTGAATTGTCCCTAGGAAGATGGCTTGGGGGCAAAAAAAACCCAAAGAGAATAATAGAAAGGTAATATTCAATGGAGAACCTACTGAGGATAGTGTAAAAACCAAACCCCTAAGGTCTAGACAACAGTAGGGAAAATATGGGTATATTTTAGCATGAAAGGAAAAGAGGCTCTGCCATACCTGCCTGCCCAATGAAGATCCTAAAGTGAGCTGAATAAATACCTTGTTAATGAGACAAGCTCTGGCTGACAAAGAACAAGCCCTGACAGCCATAGGGGAACATCTGTAGATGTTCCTATAGGGTGAAAAAGTGGAAACAGAATCATCCATTGTGGTCTCTCTGCATCTAAACTGCATGCATTTCATTTTGTTAGCACTGAAATTCTTAGTATTTCTGATAAATGCATTTTTCAGAGGTAAATTATGGACCAGTGTAACAATTCTGTACTAATACTTATTGAAAATTAAAAACTATTAAATTTCAATAATAAAACTAATAATAATGTCAGTAGCTATTAAATGAGTTTTGTGCCAAAGAGTACTGGTGCTTCTAGAAAATGCTGCTGGTCTTAGGGGTCCTTTGTAAGATGTTATTTGGGCTATAAAGCATGACAGAGGGCAGATGTGGAAAACAAAAGTACAGCTTGTTAAGTTCAGAGAAAAATTAAACAAAATTTTGATCTGGCGTTTTTAGAGACAACTGGCAGAATCTGTCACTGAGCTGAGGAAATCTGGACAGACATGTAATAGACCCAAAACTATAAGATCGCTGGGTGATTCAAAAGCCATTTCTGAATGTTTCATACAGGCACTTTGCAGACAGGAGTCCATTTGAAGGTATTATGTACAGTTCTGCCAGTAACTATTACTTGTTCATCTCCTATTTTATCTCCATTAACCAAAGTAAGAAAGCTGTACTTAGACTGTAGAAGTATCGTTTGGGTAGTTTGAAGGTTTTATAATCATTATTAGAAAATGCAAAAAAAAAAAAGGAGAGGACTGAATTAGCAGAAACAGAAAATGACATTAATACCAACTAGAGGTCTAGAGGTTTGGAAATATGTTGGATAAACAGAAGGATAATGGAAAGGGAAAGTAATAGACCAAAATCATGATGTTGGAAATTGCAGTTAATTGGTGAATGAGACAATGTGTTAGTTTCTCTTGGGTTCCTTCGAAAAAGATGTCTTGAACAAAGCAGTCGTGCTTAGCAGCACACTATGCATCTGGCTTTGCAAAACCTAAGTGGAACTGATGAATTCTCATCTTCTCTCTTCATTCTTCCCTTTCTGCACCCCTTCCTACCCTTTTCCTTCCCTCACATCTCTTTTTCCCTTGTCTGAAAGCAATACCATATTGTTTCAACAACAGTGATTCTAGTTTTATCAACGTAAGCTTCTGGTCACAACCATCTTAAAGCCTTCAAACAGTAGAAATTGATGTACCAGATTCCCAGATTGGAGAGTGGCTCATAAAATTGCATCTGTGTGTATTCCTACAGCAATGAACAACTAAGTAAAATTTGGCACCAATGGATTTGGCTTCTCTTCATACTTTTTTTTATCTTGCTTTTTTCTTAAAAGTAAAAGGCTCCAAAAGTCTCTTTCTCAACACTTTTTGTCTTCTTCCCTGAAAGGATGGAATAATAATCATCTTTAAAATATCTCAAAGATAATCAAATCAGATATCTGCAAAAATATCTCTGATGGTTAAGGAAATTCTAAACTGCAATTTTTACTACAATGAGCAATTTTCAAACCTGTACCTTTCTATTTTTTTTTAAAAGTATATCATTAGTGGCAGTGGACATAACAAAACTGTTAAAGTCCATTTATCTATATTGAACCCTGATTCTTATTCAGTTGTTATGCAGAGAGGAGATTGATTCTTTATTCCAGTGACTTTAACAGTAGAATTTCCCCATAATCAGATAGATCTCAGATTCATTTGCAAAAGACTTTATTCTTCCTTAATGACTGTTGTTTAAATAGAGCCATTAAGATCAGACAGATTTTGAACACATCTTTGACTAAAATTCCAGTTTCCTAGGAGCAGCAAAAATACTGATTCAATAGTTGTCTTCTACTTCTCATTATGGCGTTAAGCAAATAGATCAGTGAAGTATTCAGGATGCTAAGCTGCTGTAAATCTTCTATCAAGGAAGAGAAATGCATTGAAGTCATGAAGGAGCCAAAGGAACTTTTTGGTCTCACTGTTGGGTTTTGGATTTTTAAATGCTAATCTAAAATGGCACAACTCAATTATATCTTCTACATGATTCTCAACTGTACTGTCATTTATTAAAGTTATCTTTTATTTTGTTTTACCTTATGACCTCTGGTCTCCATGGAAGGTTTTCTGTCTGAATGCTACTCTCCATTTTCCCATTAGACAACAGAAAAGGCATGTTGGGAGAATGTTGCATCACATCTCTGAAAAACACTTTTCTTGGAACAGGCTGAATTAGAAAAGCTTATGTCTTGACATAGTTGAGGGGGAAGCCTAGATGACTCAGGAAAGTTTCCTAGCTTTCCAATTGATGCAGCTGAGGATGAGTGATTTGCATTCTTCATGGTCTACTACAGAGATACCTTGCTGAATCAGTGGTGATTTAATCCTGAATACAGCAAAAAACATTTAGCTGTTAACTCAGAGATGCTTGACTGGTATTACTAGTCATAACAAGCTTTGTGACCTCTGCATAATCCACTAACAACCATTTGTGGATGCTTTGCTGTTCTGACTCCAAAGGGAGTAACGAGAATGGAAAATCCAGGTGGAAATAAAAAGAAAAAAAAAAAAAATCATCAGCTTAAGATGTATTAGAGTTTTACTCCCAAAATCCTCACGGAAATCCAAATCTGATCTAATAACAGTCCTTAGTTTGTAGTCTTGTAATATGAGTAATTATAATTCAAGTCAACCTTGCACAGAAACTCTTCTCCCCCTCCCCAGTCTGTTTTGTGTTGGTTTTGTGAACTGCACCATCTCATAATGGGTCAGATGAGAATCAGATCTGCACGAGAGAGGACAAAAATAAATGTGAAGCCTGGAATGAATAAGAGAAAAAATGAGGCAAGGAGTGAGACATGAGCTGCCTGCCTTTCTCAGCACCAGTGAGCCATTAGATCATCTTTGCTACATCTTATAAGCTCATTTAATCAGAGCAAGAAATTTTATGTGGTATCACAGTAATATCAGAGCTTACTTCTTTTTCCTTAGTGATTTTTAATTTTCTCTTGTCATAAATTAAAACTCTAGATTTTTTTATTTGCATGTTAAAACCAAGATGATGGTTTTTTAAATTCTCCTTAGCATAAAGTAGATGCAATCAATCTTTTAAAACAGACTCTATTCAAAGACATACACTGAATGTGCATTTTACTGATTGGGTCCTCAATCAAGAAAGAAACTAAATATTTCACTGCTGCCTGTGTGTAGCTCGTATGCCACGTTTAGGGAACAAATCCTTAGACAGAAATTCACACTTGACATTTAGTATGCTTGGAAAAACTGTTGTAAAATAAATATTTTTATTAGCAGCCTAGTTGAAAGAATATGTGTCACTGACTCACTGATATCATTCTATTTTTGCTTAGTTTCAGGAACATTCCTCCCCTCCCTCCTCCTTCTTTCTCAGACCTTCCTCCTTGACTTCTCTTGAACTGGAAACCTTCTATGGTGAGTTATTCCTCAAAGTGTCTGTGGTCCAGCCTTCAAACAGGAGATACAGACAGCATCATACAGGCAATTTACAGATCTGCAGAAGGTATCACAGTCAGAGACAAGAATTATAGCAAGCCTGTTCATGTGTGTAACAAGTGTATCTCTCGGATCACTTTTGTTGCTGTATCCATCAGGCTTGATCTTTCATTGCATGGAATGGAGACCTTCTGGAGTACCTTGTGATTTCTGTTTTGGTATGCCTACAAAGGGGAAAACAGTGGTGCATATCCAGCACTTGACTATGGGAAGTTAGCACAATAAAACAGTGGGGTTCCTGGCTGGAGGATAAGAAAAATAGCAAAAGCATGAAACCAAGTCGTTCATATATTTTATACTTATATATATACTTATAATATTTAATGATATTAACACTATCAGTCATGCTAGTCAGTATTCAGGTCTCTAAGCTTGACCATAAATTTAAGTATTAATACCAGAACACATGTTAACATAACACATTGGTATGTTCATAAACTTTATTCTACAGAACTGCCAGCTGAAAAAAACCCTGCAGTTCTGTAAGAGGGAAGCAGCATAGCCAGCTGTGCCTTGTCAGTGCTCCGTATGACCGCACATATAATTTCTCACATTTAAAAAAAGATGAATAATATTGCAATAAAAGCTGACAATTTCCTAAGAGTAATGAATTGCATTTTATTGCACATCTACTTGTGATGCAGATATCTTTAATCAGACATAGCACTTATGAAATTCTATGAAAGTGGTTTAGGCCTCGAAATAGACAAATATGGAATCAAGATAGTTCAATTTTTTTCATACATATATAAATAAACATGCTAGCCCTTGTGCTCCTACCCAGACAATGCCCTCCAGTATTCCTCTTCAAACAGTGTTACAGCAGACGTACAAATCAAAGAGCAGTCATGGACCTGTAAAACAAATCATGCTAATTCTGTTTATTTGTGCCATGTTTGATTCTTTAAACTAGGGTAACTTAAAATCATTTTTGTCTCAGGAGAGCAAAGTAGTCAAAGTCAAAATTCCTGGAAAAGACACAGGAGACTTTTGCTGTTTACACACTGGAAGAAGACTCTTCCTTTGAAGATCATTTTCTTTGTGAATGCAGGGTACGTAGATGGAAGGGAAGACAAGATACAGACACTCTGCACTCTTTAGTTGTGGTAAGCAAGTATTACATGGGTTTATGCCTATAGGGAGTCAGAGCTATAGCTCCTATTTTAGGTCTTCTGTCTTCTTCCCAGGAACATAGAAAAAAAATCCTTAAAATACAGCAAACATTTGCAAACAGGCTGGTTGTGCAGAGGCTGGTATTAGTATGACATGAAAGAATAAGAAATCTGTATAAACAGAAAAGATTAACGCTGATCTTGTAGATTTTTTTTTTTGCTGTGTGAGAAAGTATATGGCTGTGTGCATCACCAGTGTAGCTGGTACACTGTCATGTACACAAGGGCAGTGGGAACAATATGTTGTTGTCATTACCTGGTGTAGTTTTGGTTTGTACTGGGAAGGCTGGTTTGCTGGAGGAAGCTAAGGAGGGCTGTCATTCGCTCCTAGCTCTACCTCCTCCAATCTGTAGTCTCTTTCATTAACACTGAGTCAACGGTAGTTTAATTAATGCAGTTAGTACAACAGTTCACTCTCTCCTCCGGAGAAAGAAAAATCATTCCACTGAAATTCAATGGAAAAGGAGAGAACAGCTATCATCTTGGTCTGTTTTGTAGCTCCCTTAAAAATCACAAAATCACTCCAATGGCAAAGGCTTTTACACAGTCAAAGGAGATTAAACTTAAAGCACATAGTATGTACCGTCTGAATTCTATCCGGGACTTTGATGATCCAAATTAAATCTCCATCTCATGTTGCCACAATATTAACTCTTTACTCAAAGACAACGGTTCAGATTCTCAGCTTGCATAGCTCCTTCGCCTCTAATAGAGCTGTGCCTATTTCAAACAGACGAGTTCAAGGCTTCAGCTCCCTATTTTAAAATTTAAATGGCAAGTATATACTTTGTACAATGCAGTGAGGGCCAAAATAAGATTCATAGAGAAAATACTTATTTTGAAGTTGAACTGTTTATGATAAATACCTGAATTTTCAGCATGATTTACCAAAAGACTCTAAAAAGGGTTTTGATTTATTCACTGAAAAAAACTTGCTATATTCCTTTATAACATCACATTCACCAGTAAAGCATCATAAAGTGAACTCCAAGCCACTCTTTGCTTCACAAATCTAACCAACTTGATACAAAGAAATAAATTTTTATTTCTAGTAATTTGAATTTCAGAAAAAATTCATTGCTACAGACAGCAATTTAAGCCATATACACTTGTCAATAAACTACTAGAGGAGCCACAGCTCAGTCTTGGAATCAGGCTACTCCTAAAGCAGCTTCTGGCAGAATTCCTGATTTGTACTAAGGGCTTTGAGCTAGTATGATGTTACTTGCATTAATCTTCCCCATGCAGATTCATGGTACCCACAAGGTCCATGTCGTCCAAAAGATGCCCCTGAAAGCTTTGGTCTTGATGCCATTCTAATTTGCAAGCATAAATCTTATAACTGGGTTTGGGGTTGGGTTTTTTTTCCCTCAGGAAAACTCTAAAAAATAATGTCACATTGGCATTTCATGGTAACGCTCAATTCCTCTAAATGTGAACCTGTTTGTGCTCTAAACCAGAATATCTAGAAAAGTAAAAAAGTAAATATGGGTGTACTGGAATCTCCTAGGAACTCTCTGCCCTTACTTTCAATACAATTTAAGCTCTGAAGAGATCTGTTTGTGGAAAACTGTTGAAACACATTGATTTTGAGAGCCAGGGAGTTGTTAATCTTTGATTTTTAGTTTAGTTTATTTTTTCTGAGGAGGGGTACCAGTCTCCATGTGATTCCTCTGTTCCAAGTGGAGCTTGGTTAAGGACTCAGATTTGGGTTGTGTTGGAAAAGACATGACCAAAGCACAGACTGCTGACCTGCTGTAAGAATACTTGAATGTCTGAACACTTAGAAAAGTTTTAACTATATTATGCATAATCAAGGATTATGTAAAAGTTGGTGTGGTGTATAAACTGCTACTATTAAAATTAACAATTAGCAATTACTAATGTTAGAATTTGCTGCCTTTAAAGTTACCTGATGCAATCTGTGGACTGCTGTTTGGTCACACACATGGTGCAAAACTTCTTAACATGATCCAGAAGCTTTTTCAAAAGCAGTGCGAGTATAGATTTTATGAAGAACTCTGAACTCTTTCTAAAATCAGATGTGATGAAATTGTGAAGAGAAATT
>JAOEHY010049337.1:0-10840 GCA_025447955.1 Psilopsiagon aurifrons
TGAGGCTCAGAAAGTCCTTGGCCAGACCAAACATCACTAAGCCATAACTAAAAACATTGGTGTTATCAGCGCTGTCCCCAGACTGAAAGTCAAAAACACAGTGCTGCACCAGCTACCAAGAAGGAGAAAAATGACTGCTACTGCTGAACCCATGACAGAGTGTGAGATGAACTAGGTACTTCGTCATGTCAGGTATCTCCAGCCTATCAGAGATACCAAGGACTGTACACCACGGAGGACATTTTGACATTTGATATTGACTAAATTGAGTTTAAAATCTGTAACCCTGTATATGAATACTTTATATAATTTGAAATAATAGCAATAGGTAGCCATTTGATATAAAGCCTTTCATTTTCAGAAAATGTTGCATCTCACTGTACATTAGCAGAACAGTAAAAAAAGTACATTCTCATCACTTTAAAAAGATGAAGATATGTGTATATCTCAAATTCAAGCACAAAAGGCTCTTATTAAAATCCTGTAATTAGAAATAATACATTTCTTATGCTTGCTTTTGTTTGTTTCCTTTCCCTCTTTGCTTTAGTCTCTGCTTTAAAGTAGATAAAGCTGCTCAAGTTCTCTTTAGGCTTTTGGGGACTAGGAATTCTTACAGTATTCTGTCTGTCTTCAAGTCATCTACGAGTCTCTGGGAAGAAGACCAGAAATATAAATTGTAATCAATTAACATTTACTATAGACAGCTTGTGGCTGCATAAATTTCCCTTACGTATTAGACAAGTTTATATCTTTTAACTGCTTTATCATAACCTTAATAAAATTGTCTTCAAACCTGATTTTCTATAAAGATACGGTAATAAATTTACCATAATATAAATATTATATTAATTATTTGAAATAACTAATAGTATGGAAGATGGCAGCTGTGGGGAAGTTCAAATTCTGGGTTCTCAAATCTCATGAGGATTTACAACTTCTTATAAATAGGAATAATCCCAAATATGAACCCATGTAATACAGTCCTAGGCAAAGATGAAAAAGCTGTTTTCTTTAATGTTCATTCTCAGCTAATTATCTATTGACCCAAGTATTGCATTTTTTTTTTTTTTGCCTGTGCTTTCTTAAGTAAAGACTTTTTTGGTCTTGCGAATTAAATTGTTGATAAACTACAAATATAGACTAACAACATCAATTATAGCTGAGTGTAATAGGGATCTTGCAGTATGAGCTCAACTAAGATCAGATGCAGCAACTAAGATCTGATTCAGCACCCCTACACTGAAGGCATTCCTTTCATCAGAGTATTTAAATTTTACAGCTAAAACCTCATTGACTGTTTGCTTTCAGCTATGATATCATACAAGTTTAAAAAAAAAAGAAAAAGTCTTTTATTGAAAAGAAAAACCCTGCTGGGTCTACAAAGCATAATGTATAAAGCACCTTTTAGGTGTTAGAAAACAATAATCATATCCTTGCCTGGAATAGGCACTTCATTATTTTGGTTCCAATTCAGTAAGGAAGTTATATGCCTGCTTTGAAGGAGAATATATACATGAATTTCATGTTCACTTTAAAGCTATCAAAAATGCTTTAAAGTAGATCTTAAAGTTATTTTACACTCAGGGGAACTAAATAGGTTTGGTTTTTTTTGATTGCAAATATTGTGGTTTTTTTCTTTCTTTTTTTTTAATAAATTACTGACAAATTTCTTTTTCCTTTGATTTGAAGGTTTTCTTTTGTCAGAGAAATGAAAAACAAAGTGGATGAACTTCGATGCTTGTATAATGTGGTTAAAATCCATTGACTTAATTGAGCTACAATCCATGGTAATCACAAAGCCGTAGAAGGGAATAATAGAACAGTTTGAGTTGAAACTTACCTTAAAGTTCATCTAGTTCAATCCCCCCTACCATAGGCAAGAGTACCTTTTACTAGACCACATTGCTCAAAGTCCCATCCAACCTGGCCTTGCAGAGTTGGGACATCCACAGCTTCCCGTCCCCCCAACTTCTCAGGGCAACCAGTACTTGTACCTCACCACCCTCACAGGAACTTCTTCCTAATCTGCATCTACCATGCTGTTCTTATGTTTGCAGCCTCAGAGCTGGATGTAATACCCCAGCTGTTGTCTCACCAGAATGGAATAGAGAGGATGAACCACCTCCCTCTACCTGCTGGTCATGCTCCTTTTGATGCAGCAGAACATATGTTTTGGGTTTCTGGGTTGCAAGCGCACACTGCTGGCTCATGAGCTTTGTATCAAACAGCAATACCAAGTCTTTCTCCTCAGGACTTCTCTCAATCCAATCTCCACCCAACCTGAATTTGTGCTTGGGATTGCCTCGACCTCCATGCAGGGCATTGCACTTAGCCTTACTGAAATTCGTGTTTACAAGGGCCCAACTATCAAGCCTGTCAAGATCCCTCTGGATGGCATCCCTCCAGAGGAGTCCATCATCAGGAAACTTTCAGAATTTGCACTTGAGCCCACTGACCTTGTTAAAGTAGCTGGAGCCCTGTTAATATTAGTCTTTGAAATGACACTGGCTATAGAAATTATTCTGCTGCAAGTACATGACATTTGTCTGGACTTGAATACGTTTGAGTCATTTTTGTCCTTCCAAATCACTGTCACTTTCTATTTATAAAATAAATAAATAAAATCCATAAATATCTCACATCAATTTAAGTTACATTGATTGGATCAAACTTAGCATTCTGTGTCACAAAAGGACTGTATTAAAATCAGATGAAAATAATCGGAATTATAGTATCTGCTAGGTTGCAAAGGAACTTTAAGACCATCAAGTCCAACTTTTACCACAGAACTGTCAAGTTCACCAATAAACCTTGACACTGAGGGCCTCATCTACCTATTTTTTGAACACTTCCAGGGATAGTGATTCCACCACTTCCCTGGGCAGCCTGTTTCAATGTGTAATCAGCCTCTCTGTGAAGAAATTTTTCCTAACATCCAATTTAAACCTCCGCTCCCTTAGCCTCCCCTGATGCAGCTTGAGGCCATTACCTCTTGTCCTATCACTTGTTACTTGGGAAAAGAGGCTGGTCCTCACCTCACTACAACCTCCTGTCAGGATTTTAGAGTGAATCTGAGGGCTATATGCTCAGAGCTGAGATGCTGTATGTGGTTTAAGAAGTTGTTTAGGTATTAACAGCTGGTGTGGAGACAGTACAAACAAACAAGGCTTTGAAGCTCTTCTAGATTGAAGTCGATATTTAATTGAATTGCTGAGGTGGATTGAATTGAGAGAGGATACCGTCAACACCTGAGCAGGGGGAGCCTCAGCATCAGGAGCCCCAACTCAGAGCGGTGAGCGCCACCAAGGGAGCCTCAAGTCCTTGACAAGACTTGCCCAGGAGCTGGCAGCTCAGCTGACAAGAGCGGCTGACTCACAGTGGGGAACATCAGGAGGGATAGCACAAGCCCTGACTAGTTAAAAACCTGCCCCAGGAGCATGAGCTACCAAGAGCGTGGCGAACAGAGTGGGTTAAGGCAGTTCATGAGGACAGGCAAATGGGATGGTGAGCACTCACCTTATGACCAGGGCCTGGTCTGAGAGCTCTGCACTGGCTGCCCTGGCAGTGGCCAGCATAGGCACGCAGACAGAGCCAAGGACAGGAGAGGCTGCAACACAGAGCTCGGGGTGTAGAGAGTGCCTGTTGCGGGGAGGGGGTGCAATAATCAGGGCTGCACTCAGTGCTCCCTGGTGGAGGTCCTCCTGCAGCAGGGGCTGAGCTGCGGGACCCTGTCAGTAGGTTGAAAGATCTCAGGGAAGCTGAGAGGAAGCAGCACTGCTTGCTCCAGGACCAGGCTGTGTAGGGGTCACAAGCATCCATTGAAGTTCATGGAGGAAAGAAGGAGGTTGTTAACCCAGGAAGATGGGAAATAATAACAAAAAAAAAAAAAAAGGCAAAAAAAGAAGGAGGAAGAGGACAATTAAAAGCAAGGGGCTTCCTCCTAAATATGATGTCCCCATCCAGACCCACTTTCTGTTCTTCAGGGGGCTGATGAGGAAACACACTCTCACCAGGAACAGCTGGCTGATGCACTGGTAAAGAAGATAACTACAAGTGCTGCCAGGAAAAAATGGTGGGTCATAGTAGTAGGGGACTCTACTTTGAAAGGAACAGAGGCACCAGTGTGTAAGCCTTACCCAGTCTCAAGGGAGGTGTGTTGCCTACCAGGGGCACAGATCAAGGATATTGTAGAGAGGCTGCCTAGTCTAGTAAGTCACACTGACTATTACTCCTTACTAGTGATCCATGTGGGTGCTAGTGATAAAGATAGCAGTAGCCCAGAGAACATAAAGAAAGACTACAGAGCCCTGAGAGAGGTGGTTAGGGACTCTAGAGCTCAGATAGCCTTTCAGTCAATTCTCCATGATACATGGGAGGAACTTAAAAAGGTGTGGAGGATTGACCAGGTTGACAAATGGATAAAATGGTGATGCCATAGTCAGGAGTTTGAGTAACTTGAACATGGGACTCAATTCAGTAGGCCAGGTCTACTGGGGGCTGGTGGAGCTGGTCTGACAAAGAAAGGGAAGAGTGCCTTTGGTAGGAGGTTTGCCAGACTGGTCAAGGAAGCTTTAAACTAGGGATGCTGGGGAGAGGGGAGCATCATTCCATCCCAACACACCCATTCAATTGCCAGGACCTATGAGAAATGCTTGAGCAATGTAGAGATATCCCAGCCGCTCCAGCCAGTGAGCTGGCTTCAATGGGAGCTGGGCTCAGATACCTCTATACAAATGCCCGTAGCATGGGGAACAAGAGGAATTAGAGATGTGTCCACATTTACAGGGGTATGATACAGAAGGCATCACAGAACCATGATGGGATGGCTCCTATGACTGGTGTGTTGGAATGGAGGGTTACAGGCTCTCTAGGTAAGACAGGCCTTGTAGGCGGGGAGGGGGAGTTACTATTTATGTTAGGGATAGACTGGATGGTATGGAACTCTGTCCGGGGACAGGTGAGCAGTCAACAGAGAGTTTGTGGGTCAGGATTAAATGGAGAACAGCAATGGGAGACATTACTGTGAGCTGTTACAGACCACCTGATCAAGTGGACTCTGTGGATGAAGCACTCTATAGACAGATAGGAACAGCCTCGTGCTCGCAGGCCCTTGTTCTCATGGGGGACTTCAACCACCCTGATATCTGTTGGAGGGACAGTACAGCCTGGCACAAGCAATCCAGGAAGTTCCTCAATTGTGTGGAAGACATCATTCTTCTGCAAGTAATAGAGGAGCTGACAAGGAGAGATACCGTGCTTGACCTCATCCTGACCAAGAGGGAAGGGCTGGTTGGAAATGTGATGCTCCATGGCAGCCTGGCTTGCAACGATCATGAGATGGTCAAATTTGAGATCCTCAGAACAGTGAGAAGGGCATGCAGCAAGCTCACTGCCCTGGACTTCAAGAGAGCAGACTTTGGCCTCTTCAGGAACCTGCTTAGTAGGGTTCCATGGGAAATAATCCTAGAGGGCAGGGAGGCCCAAGACTTTTGTCTGATATCCAAGGATCACCTGCTACAAGCTTAGGAGTGTTGCATCCTGACAAGAAAAAAGTGCAGCAGGAGGTCCAGGAGACCTCCTTGGATAAATGAGGAGATGCTGAGGAAATTAAAAGGAAAAAGGAGGCTTATTAAAGGTGGAAGCAAGGACAGGCAGCCCGGGAAGAACACAGGGACATTGTCCGGGAAGCTAGGGACTAGGTTAGGAAAGCTAAGGCCCACTTAGAATTGAACTTGGCTAGGGATGTTAAGGATAACAGGAAGGGATTCTGTAGGTACATTGCAAATAAAAGACAGACTAGGACACTTCCTCCTCATGTGTGCATTTCTTAATAGTGCCTTCAGTACGGATACTTTCCTGCAAGATTTTTGCAAGATAGAATAATCCCTATTGGTGTAACTTATAGATACTAATATGTGTAAGTGATTGAAAAGTATGTATTTACTTTACTTTACTCTTTCTTACTTCCAATAGGTTTGTAATGAAAAAATTGACCTTAATGAAGAAAAATTCAGCTTGCATATTCTATTCTCTTGGATAAGCCATCAGATAGAAACAGTATTAACTTAATAAACAAAATACTGTTAATAAGGTCACACAGATACTTATGAGTTGTTCACATGGGGACTTCATTTGGTTTTTTTTGGTTTGTACTTTGGGTTTATTTTATTTTTGTTTGTTTTTTGTTGTGGTTGATTGGGTTGGGTTTTGTGGGGATATTTGTTTGGTTTAGGTTCTTTTTTGTTTTGTTGCTTGTTTTGGCTTATTTTTAGGGGGGTTGTTTGGGTTTTAATTTTTGTTTGTTTGTTTAAATTCTGTTGACTATGAATAAGGGGTGTAAGGAAAGCCAGGAACAAACTGTGGAGCAGATAGTTTCTAAATGACAAACATAACACCTAGTAACTTAAAAAAAAAAAATCAAGTTGGCTTTATTGTTTATGGATAAAAATAACTAATTCATCAACTGCATTCTGCTAGCTACTGCCAATTTTCATCTTAAAAATATGCACTATTTGAGAAAGCATCTTTGTTCTGAGATGGAGAGAGCCTATGCTCTGCCCAAGTTCATAATGTCGTAGAAGGTACCTAAAATATTTCAGAGGACATTTTTATGCTTAAAATAGCTCTGTTACAAAAATAAAAGTGCTGAAAGTTAAAATAACTTGACCACGTATTTTAATTGTCCCTGAATCTAAGCAAATGTGTACGCATCTGATTTCCCTAACCTGCTTATTCAAAAGAAGCTTATTTTTGATATCACAGTCAATATCTTTGTCATTAGTATTTGATAATCTCTTTGGTATTTAAGCCCCATTATGCAACACTATCTTTGAAATCTATTCTGAAGAGTGGAAAAAAAAAAAAAGCAAACCAAAATAAGCAAAAAAAAAAAAAAGAATTTTAATGGTTTGGGTGTCTAATCTTTTCTTAAATATTCTGGAAGATTTTGTAATTTTCAGTGGTAATTTAATGAATAGAAAAACAGTTCTTCTTAAAAAGAATATCTTTATTAATGAAATTTTGCAGTGTCTGAAGTTTATGTAGGTCTATCAATGTCAACTCTTTAGGTATGCACCATTGAAGAATTTGTTCCATGTCTGAAATGTTCACCTGTATCACATGGGCATTGGAGGTGGTTGTGTCAAAGCAAATTAATCTAACTTTTCAATCATCGACCACAGAGGTGAAAACATTCTGGGAGATATGCAGCCTAATTGTTAACTTTTCTTCTAGTTCAGATTCTTATTTTGCTGTTTGATTATATTACTACTGGTCTAATGCAACATAATAAAATTCTAACATATAATTTCTAGTTTCCATTTGACTTGATTAAAATCTAGCTCTACTGTAAACTATCTAAATTGCATTAGTGGAGAACTTGAATTTCCTTATCATGTATTAACAATAATTAAAAAAAAAAATCACTTGAAAATCTCAAAAATCATCTTGCTCACTAATTTAACTATTATAAATAAATACAGCTGGCAAGAAGTGAAAGAAGTAGATATGCACTTTACTTTTTCAAACCAGGTAGCCTCCCTCCAAACATCAAATCAGACTAAGTAAGGTTATAAAAGCATCTAGTTCCTGTAACTTTATGGCCTTCTGATCTATTTGAATGCTAAAAAAAAATTTCTAAAAAAGACATGCTAAATTTCCACTTACCTCAACATGAATATTTAATAACTGCTTCTATGTAGAAAGATTTGATTTTGAAACAAAATTTCCATGAAAAGAAAGAAAAAGCAAAAAGAAAAAACCCAGATCCCTCCCCAAAAGCAAACCCCCAAACCAAAACCCAAAACCTGTTCACAAACTAGCATAAGAGATTCAAAACAGGAGAACAGGAAAAGGATTAAAAATATTAACAGTAATGACAAGTGCTCCTATTCTTTTAGTTCTTCGGGCTGTGAACTATTCATCCTTCAGGTTTGCTTTTGATTAAAGGTTCTCAGATGACAGGTGCATAAATGGCAATTTTGCAATTGATTACATGAGATAGATCTAGTTTTGGATACCCAGTGTTTATTTTGTGGGCATATGATGTCCATGTGTGAGATGGGCATTTACTTTTGAGCTAAACTACATTCATCTCTAAATTTCAACTTGTATTATTTTATGTGCTTCCAATGTATTTTCCAATATACCTTCTAATAGTCCACAGCGCTGTTTCTGTTGGATGAACAAATGCAAGTGGTTTCATGGATCAAAGTGGACATGAACAAAGAAAGGAGTTAAACCTAGGATTTTTGCTCAACTTTTATAACAACTTTGTTCATAAAACAAGAAAAATATTTTTTTCTTTAACAAGTACAGTGGTTAATGGTTTTGTGACTAAAATCAAAAGTTTTGTGATTGATTTTCAGGGCAGCAAGGTTTAGTCTGTATTCCTACTTGTGTTTATAATTATTTTTTTAGTTTCCATTAAGATAAGTTTTGGATATAAGTCACTTGATTGATAGATTGTCAGATACACATGTAGTTTGCTAGATATAAAAATTAATTACTTTTTTCGAGTTTCATTTAAATCAAGACCTATTGTGTATACTTTGATTCTCAACTATTTGCTGATATAAAACATAACATGCAGTAAGTAGAGAAACTTCACATACATCTATGCATTTTAGCTTATTGAGTCAAAGAACTTTTAATAGATATTTTGTGCACAGAACACAACACCTTCACTTTGAAAGCAACATGTACATCTTCAGTAAGACGAGATATGCCATAACTTATTTGAAAAAGAATCGATACAGACTCTTGAAGTGGATTTGAAGGAGAGACATAATAAGTTGATGGAAACTCACAAAAGGAGAAACTCACAAGGTGAGCCTAAGAGAATTGCCATAATGGCTGGTATGATTATCTTTGCCTACGTCTATATATACAAATAACCTACCATCTACCTAGACTTGTGCAAGGCATTTGTCACTGTGTCTCATTACATCCTTGTCTCTAAAGTGGAAGAGCATAGATCTGAGAGAAGGACCACTTGGTGGGTAAGGAATTATCTGAATTGTCAAACAATTGATGTGATTGCTGTGTGATTGTGGCCCAGAAGGCCAACCATATACTGGACTACATCAAAAAGAGCATAGCCAGCAGGTCAAGGGAGGCAATTTTGCTCCTCTCTTCAGTTATCATTAAACCCACCTGGAGTACTGAGTTCAGCTGTGGGGCTGCCAACATAAGTCTTGGACCTTTTGGAGTGTACCCACAGGAGGATCATGAAGATGTTCAAAGGGCTGGAGCACCTCTGCTATGAAGAAAGGCTGAAAGAGTTGAGCTTGTTCAGCCTAAAGAAGTGAAGGTTCTGGACAGACCTCATAAGAGTCTTTCGGTACCTTAAGATGGCCTATAAGAAATCTGGAGAGGCACTTTTTACAAGGGCCTGTAGTTATAGGACAAAGGGGAATGGCTGTAAACTGAAAGAGGGCAGATTCGGGTTAGATATTAGGAAGACATTTTTTGTCACAACTGTGGTGAGACACTGGAGCAGATTGCCCAGGGAAGCTGTGGCTGCCCCATCCCTGGAAGTGTTTAAGACCAGTTTGGATGGGTTTCTGAGCAGCCTGGTCCAGTGGAAGCTGTCCCTGTCCATGGCAGGAAGGTTGGAACTAGATGATCTTTAAGGTCCCTTCCAACTGGACCTATTCTATGATTCTATGAAAAGAGGGCAGGGAGTGATCTTTTGGGAAGTGAGACCAAATTGTGTTGGGAAGTTCACAGTGCATAAGACTAAAGTTATACAAAGTTTTTTCAGGCTAGCTACCCTGGAGGTGATGAAATGAGGGGGAAACAAGAAAGTTGTGTGGGATCTGTAAGAGGAAAAATGGCAGTAACATCAATAAGATTATGCCACATGATGTAGTAAAGGGGAGAGTGGTTTTATGACTAAATGTGTGTGTGACTTACATGTTTCATAACTCTTAATTGCTCAATAAATTACCATATGCTCTATTTATGCAGAGAGGAAGCAGAAGAAAAAAGAATAGTTGGAGATCCAAAACCAAGCAGTCAAGATTGCATAAAAAATATATTCAGGATTTTGACTATATTTGACTATATATTTATGATTTGGCCAGAAAATGTCAGGACATGGAAATATTTAAGAATAATGGTGCAGTTAAAAAATCAAAACATGGTATTTTTTTAGGCAGTCCTAAATTGGGTGAGGGTGTAATTAAGGATATATGTTTGCTTGCGGGCTAGTAAGATCCAGGCACACTTTTAAACTTGGATTTGACCTCACTGAAATTATCTTTACAAAATTATTATACTGACACTGGCTAGTGTTGAAATTAAAGGTCTGTCAACCTTGCCATTATAAATGCTGATATTTAGGAGTTTATAACTCAGTTATATAACTTTCCTTCAGGTTCAAAGTTGGCAGTAAATGATATAAAACAGAGCTGATTTTTTTCTCCTCGTAAAACCATTAAATTGTATGTTTGGACTAAATCTGAGGCTATTGGAATAAACGAAATACAGAAATTAAGTCCTTTTTCGGCCTTTTTATGTCATACATAGAACTCAAGAATACTTTTTATCACTTCGGTTTATTTACTGGTTTGTTGGGGTTTTTTTTCTTTCTCCTTAGTTGAATTTAATGCTCATAAAAGATGTGAAATTGACATACCTGAAAGATTAAGTCTTCCATTTACTCACATAGCAATTCTTTTATAGACAATGACAATTTGAATATGTCTACAAATGTGTCTTCAGCTTCCAGCAGTTTGAGGGATCGTGAATTTTTGTGATACAGTGTGGGTGTAAAGAACCTTGTTGTGGAGGATTTCTCAGCTAGAGCAGCTGCAGGGAGAACTTTGAGATAGCAGAG
>JAOEHY010049338.1:0-15594 GCA_025447955.1 Psilopsiagon aurifrons
GCCGCTTTTATGTCTGTCTTTAAACGCCGTCGCAGCGAGGGCTGGGCACATGTTCCTGCTGCTGACTGTCTGTCTCGGAGCCCTGCACCCGCACAGCCCCGCTCGCCGCTCTGCGCCCCGGGGGTACCCGGTCCCCCTCTTTCTTCCTTCCTTCGTTCCCACAACTGGCGCCCAGCGACCCCCGCGGGCGGAGGTAAGCGAAGCGAGGCTGGTGGCCTCCGCGACCAGCGCTTTCCCAGCCCGGCTGTGCGGCGGGGAAAGAGCCGCCGGCCCTCCGCCTCGCGAGTGTCACCGGGCTGGAAGGAACAGCATGGGCCGGGCGCGTGGGGTCCCTTTCCTCCTGGTGTCCGCTGCTTTCTTGCTGGGTGGCTTCCCCAGCTCCCCCCATGGGAGGCTGCTTTCTCCCCGGCAAGGAGGGAGCGGCCCGTGGAAGACAATAGCGGGTGCCCGGTGGTAGTTGCCTATGTGTTTTAACTCGGAGGTAGGTTAAAAGGATGTACGGGGCTGTTTTTATAATAATTAGAATTACCTGGGGGGAGGCGGGGAATTTACATCCTTTTGGTACCGCGAGTGACAGATTCATTCATCTCCCGCGTGTTGCGTGAGGCACCTTGGATGTACGGGAAACTCGTGTTTCGGGGAGCGCAGCTTTCATGCTCCTCCTAGCGCGGAGAGCTCTGGGCTTATCGGGAGCAGGGCTCGGCCCGCCGCTCCAGCAGATGAGGGAGCAGGAGTATCGCCAGTCACGCCGGGAGCGGTCCGCGGGCGCCGTGTGCCAGGGAGGAGGGAGCCGCAGCTGGGCGAAGGTGCCCATGGTGACCGTGGCCGAGGGCTGGGCGGAGGCGCAGGAGGTGGGCTTGGGAGACCCTCAGCCGTCCTGCGCTGCCTTGTTGCTCCGGGGGTTGGGAGTCACGCGGCGGGGACTGCCGGTGTCTCCCCTCTCGAAACCGGTATCTCCCTTCCCGTCCCCTCCTTTCCCTCCGCCACTGCATCCCTCTCCCCTCGCAGGATGAAGCAGTCCCGTTGGGCTGGTAGCTGGGGCACCCTGGTGTCAGCCATGTTTGGGTGGGTATGGTAATGAGGACCTGCTCTGAACCTTTTGCTCGTCTTGGATTTATTTTCTGGTAAGGGTTTTAATGGTTGCAGAGCTCTGTGTACTACAGCTTATTGACACCTACAGTTTTCTCCCAGTGATTCTTCCCGCTTTCAGTTTTCTTGCTAATTGTTCTTATTTGCCATGCCCATATTGGTAGGTATTGCACAGATTTTGCTAGTATTAAAGTGGACTGGAATTTCTTTGGAAGGCTCTGCTTTTGTTGTGAAAGTAAATGAGATGATTGAAATATGTCTGTATAGTCACACTCATCTGCCACATGAGAGATTGCTGTTGGAATTCTTCTGTTTAAGTGAATTACATTTGGTTTTATTTGTAAAGATGTAGTCAAGACCTCATCCTCATCAGCCATTTTATTTTCTGTGTGGTATTGCTACATAAAAAACTCATTGCTGTAGTATTGATTTCTAAGAGGAGCCTAATTATTTTTAAATAGCATGTCACTATCAGTGTGTCACTGTGACATGCTGTAGGACAGGGATCCAAATCTCATTTCCCCCTCCAAAGAAAAGTATAAATGAATCTGATGTCACATACATGTGCACCGGTTGTATCATGCAGACAGCTTACTCCACTTGATTAAAAAATTATGGCAACATACTGTCTTTTTTTCCTTCTGTTTAGTAGTGTATTTCCTGTTATCACCAGCTCATTAAAAAGCAAAGTTAAAAAAATACCTAGGAAAGATTGCTTAATTTTGTCTTAGTTAATCTACAAGATCTTGTGGTTTACACATAGACCATATTAAGATAACAGTAGCATCACAACCTGCATTCAGTGCATATCAGACACTCCCTTTGAGCTCAGCTCTGCACTTCAGATTCAAGCACAAAAAATTACATTGGTTTTGATCTGTGCAAATACACCAAACTATTTCATAGCTGTTCAGATGTACTACCAATAGTGAAACTGAGTAAGTGAAACTGAGTAAGTGAAACTGCTAAGGCATCTTGAGATGAGTTTTGCAGCATAAGCTGATTCCTTTTGACCTTTAGTATCTTGTCATTCTTATAGTTCTCTTTTTTCTTACAGGCAAGCAAGTGAAAAAGTAATGGTGCAGATGAGATCCACATAGATTGAACAACTATCTTTGCTCTATATTGCAAAAGCCTGAACACATATGACTTTTAAAATGCTGAAGTTCTCAGAAAAGAAAAAAAGCCCCACAGGTTATTCAGAAACATGGTCTGCTAATAACAGCTATGCCTTTTGGTATAAATTGCATTGTTAAGATATATTGGAATAGCTGCTGCTGACGTGGTATGGAATTACATCACTTGAGAATTATTAGTGGTAGGAATCTTTTGGGGAAGACAAATTTTTTTTGTTTGTTTTTTCTTTCTGAAATTCTCTTGTATGCAACCAGAAGCATTCACATCAAGGACATGCTCACCTGTGTCCTCTGCTACTTTCCACTGCTCTGTTTCACTCAAGGAATAATGCTCAAAAGAGAAAGTATCTGTTGATTTTTGAAAAAAACATTTTTGGGTCCTTTGCTCATGTAGTTTATAGATTGTCATGGCAATGGATTGTAGAAAATGGAAATACCAGTAACAGCTTTTCCATGTGACTTTAAAGATCTCTGAATTCTTGTTAACAGAGTAACTTTGACAGGTGGCAGCTCAAAATTTAAGCAACTCCATTCTTTCTTGAGATTTGACTCAAAGTAACCTTGCTGTTCTTGAATAGTTTAGTGAGAAGATTATTATTGATAAATAGTAACTGAGCACTATTCTACTGAAGATTTGATATACAAAACCTGACAAGCCCATATAAAGTAGTGCGAAAGAGCAATGGTAACTGCCAGAATGGTTGCTTTAGGTAATGGCAATAACTGGGCTGAGCTTCCCAGAGGCCTTCACTGAAATACATACCTTCATTCTTATCCTTCACTCTTAAGACTAAGGGTTCTGTATTTTTTTATGGGAGAAATGCAAGAAAAGTTGCATAATACAGTGTAGAACAATGCCTTGAATCTAAGTCACGGTGCCAGTTGCCTATTTCTCACTTCGGGAAAATATTTTTCTGCTGCTGGCAAGTGATACCATTTTTCATATTTCAACTGGCAGAAATGGCATTGCAGTGCTAATGAGTCAGCATGCTCTTCTTAAGCCGAAATGGAGAAGGAATGGGAAAATGTAATAAGACATTTCCAGTGTTGGATTTTCTACAGCAGAATTGGTATTAATAATTTTCTTTTTGAAGATGTAAGATTTACTGTAACATAACTCAAATGCATCATTCATATAATGAAATAATCAGATTTGAGGGGAAGCAAAATTTCTGCTAACCTGTGAACACTTCAGCTTCTTTGCTTATGTGTAAAAACCAGACAACAAAGTAATCACATAAATTCTTTTTAAGGGCAACTTGATTTACTTACTGATCTAAAACATAGAGGTCAAAGAATTCAAGTCTTAGGGCAGTTATACATCTGGTATTGTCTAATGTTCAGTACTTGATTTGCAGGTTAAATAACTTCAGTATTTAATGAAATATTTAATATAGTTTTATATTCTCTTATTTCTTGGAAGTGTGATGATTTTAAAATACAGTTGCCATGCTGTTGTATTTTGTGGCGGAACTTTACAAAATGGAGATTTTGTTTCAAGTTGCCAACAGTTTGAACTTGACCAATAAAATATTGCCAGTATTGCTGATATTGCTTCATCAGCTTCAGCTGGAGGAGTGGTAACTACTGAATTTATTCCTTCAATAAAGTACATGTATGAAAAGACCAGAGAATAAGTCATACCTTTTCTCCGTCTAAATAAGAAATTACAGTTATCACATCATGTAAGTCTGTGAAGTATTTCAGAGAGGTTGATTTGTGAGAAGAAATACTAAGAAACCTGTAAAAGCAGGTGAGAAATTGCAGTGAGGCCAGTAAAGTCTTTAAAGATTACATGTAATGAAAATTAAAAACTAATACTGATGATCTCTAGGTTCTGTTGGGCCAATGATATGGAAGAAGTCACACAAGTTGCTAAAATCAAATCTACTGGCAGTGAATAAGTCTGCAAAAGAAATCTTACTGCTTTTGACAAATAATTCTGTTTGTCTTACAACAGTAGGAAGTATTCTCCTATAACTAAAATTTAAGGATATCAATTTGGGAGGGAAACTGTCAGCATTTGAGACTGTGCAGGGCCTAGATGTAAGATAAAACCAGGACAAACATTTTGTAGAAACTGAGAACAAATTTCCCAGGCATATGAAACAGGTGCAGTGTCACTGAAGTCTGTATAACTACTACTTTGCTTGCAGGAGGTGTGAATTTAGTCTTGTCTCTCTTGTTTTGCTATAGTCAAAATGATTTAAATGTATAGTGACACCAGAATCAAAACCATTCATTTTTTTTCTAATGCTTTCAAGTCTCCTGTATCTCTTATTGTTTCAGAGTGTAATGTAGTATGTGTAACACGCATTAGCATGTCTCTGATAACATCACTGAAGAATGCAGGTAAATGTGAGTTGCATCGCATAGAATATAATTATCTTGCATTATGATTAAGTACCTATTGAATTGATATCTGTTACTGACAGGCTCTATTAAACTAGCCAGGGCAAAATGCTAGATCATGTAGTCCATGCTAAAGAGCAGCATAATGGCTGCTTCAGTAGACAGGTAAAAGTGGGCTTGACTAGGCAAAAAGTCTAGGGTGCATATTCTTATTTCCGCCAAAGAACACAATGCTGCATTGCAGCTGTAATTCAGTCTGTGCAATGAGTACTCTGATAAAGCGTAACTCCTGCTGAAATAATTCTCTGTACACAGGTTTCCCCCAATGGTAGCTATTCTTCACAGTCACAGCACTCCCATGAAACCTTGTTTGCTCCTGCAGTCTTCTTTCTTTCTCATTCAAACGGCTATTAGCAACCTGCTTGCACCAGTTGCCTGATTCCTTTATGCAGACTCTCAGTAGTTGTTTTGGTGTTCCTTTTTCTATATTGGCTGTTTCCATCATGCTTTCTTCTGCCTAGCTCATAAGCTTGTATTTGAGATGCATTTTATAGGCTTCCTTCAAGGTGCAAAAGCTCCTCTTCTTCACTTTTGCATATAGTTCTCATCCAGTGATTTCATAGGGACTGAAACCTTTGTCATGAATATCAGCCAGGATCTTTTATAAACGTACGCCATGGTGAGAATCCTGACTTCTAGTTCTGTGTCCTCTGCTGACTCATACTGGTTTCTTCACTGGAAGTCTTGGAGATTTTGTGAACTGGAGTGCAAGATGTAAGCTTCTGAGACCAGACTGGTACACTGTGCTATCACAGTCTACCGTCAAAGCAGAGATCATAGTACTGTGAACTGGCTGTAGTTTCATATTGCATTTTGTTATTCCCACAGCAGCATGCTGGTATGTTAACTGCTCCATCAGAGAAGAACACAGAGGTCTGAAGAACAGAATGTTAATCTTTTTCTCCCTTTAATGGCAGACATTGAACTTAAAAAGGTATCAATTCTCTCTGTTTTTTTTTCTATTTTTTTTTTTTTTTTTCTAATGATGTTACA
This sequence comes from Psilopsiagon aurifrons, assembly GCA_025447955.1. Taxonomy (NCBI): domain Eukaryota; kingdom Metazoa; phylum Chordata; class Aves; order Psittaciformes; family Psittacidae; genus Psilopsiagon; species Psilopsiagon aurifrons. Next base: position 5,631 of record JAOEHY010049338.1, read on the forward strand.
ATAGCCTTCTAGAAAGTTATTTTCTGCCTGGATATTTTTCCTCCTTCTTTCCTTTTCCCCTTCCAATTCGTGCTGAAGATTTAAATAATTTTTCATCAAAGATGTGGGGATTACTTGTAATGCATTATAATTTGAACCTGCCAAATTGTTGCATTTTGATCAGATGTAAAAATAAGAAAAGAAATAAAGTACAATCTTAGAAAAGAATAGAGGGTTTATAGGGCAAGTTTTAAAAAGGTACATGATGTAAAAATAATTGTGGTTTAATTTATGTCAGAAAATCATTGCTGAAAGTTCTTTAATATTTAGTTATATCAGTTGTTGCAATAGTATTGTGAGATGTTTTAAACATGAAATTGCTTTACAAATGGCTTTTTATAGAGTCTTGTTCAGTGATTGCAAGAACATGGGGCGGTTGTACTCATTATACTTACAAATTTGTAAGCAAGTGAGTTTTTTTTTTTTTTTTGCACGTTTTTCGTACATGTTGTGAAAATCTCCAGCCTCATAACTTTTAATTGTTTGCTGGTTCTACACAGCTGGGAGAACTAGAAGTACGATGTTTATATAGTAAGTGTTTGTATATTAGCATGCCGATCTGTCTAACAGAAATGCATTGAAGAGGATCCTGACATAAGATTCATTACCAGTGCAACAGTGAAGAGGACCAGGCAGTGTTGAACAGTGCTAATACAACTCTCTTACTAGACGTTACATGTAAGAAAGATTGGGAGAAAATGGCATGCAGTAGAATTTTTCAATATGTCTTTTGGTGCTGTGCCTAATGAAGTCCCTTTCAGTCTTATTGCAGACGTTTGCAGTTTGGTCAGTGAGGGCATTACAGGTCTTATCTCCCTGTGCCAGCATTTCTGAATGCAGGAATGAAGCTGACATAAAAGTTCTAGAGCAAGCCCAGATCTCCCAGGGAGCTAATTTGGGACTGAATTCCCTGTCACAAGGGATTATTGCTTAATTTGCTAATAATGTGGCAGTCTAATCAGGTTGCTTGTGCATGCTAATGCAGTAAGTCTTGATTCTTCTTTCGTAGAAGAAAATAAGAAAATTCCCACTGTGTCCTGAGAAACCTTGGGTCTACAGTTTGCTTGATGAGTCAAAAAAGACTCACTGATTTATATTTCAGTATGAGAAATAGAGATTTAAACATATCCAGGACAGTGCTAGTAAAACATAAAAATCTAGCTGAATGGTTAGGTTGTTTCCAGAAGTACGTTCATGCTAACTGAGGTTCTTGATTACTGTTAGCTCAGTGACAGAATAGTATTCTAAATGTTCCTCTAAATGAACCATGTACCCATGTACTGTTCAGCAGTTTCGATTCTGTTAAATTCCCTCCAACAATACAGACACTTGTCAGGTCAGTTTAAGATTATGTTTTCTTTTTTTGTTTGTTTTTTTTAAGAGGATTTTATATAAGAAAAGGGATTCCATCATTCTTTGTTCATTTCACTTGTGGAAAATTCCAGAAAAATGTTGTATTCTTCAGTAAATGTGATTAAAAAAATTCCTTTCAGTGTTTTCACCTGACCATGACATCATTTGAAGTTATGAAAAAGATGAGTGAAGCTGCCTGGAAACCAGATTAAATCAATTGATCAAATTCCATGATCTGATCTAAGATAGGAAAAAAAACCCAAAATCTACCCAAACCCTAAACAATACCCCAGCATCTAAAGAGCTTTAATAAGGCTAATTTATATTTGGACATGTTATTTTTAATCCAAGGTGGTGTAATAGCATATTAATATTTTAAAATACATGACAAGATTTAGGATTTGGAATTTAAAATGATTGCAGTAATGACTGACTCTGATACTGAATTCATTAGTTCATAAATAAATATGGTGGTTTGTTGTGTAGATTTTTAATGGTATTTAAGAGGAATATCTTATAGTGCTGTACTGCTACACAAGGCTGTGTAGAAGGTAGCTAGTAGTGGAACTACATGAAAGGGCCATGTAACAGAATTTGGCATGTTATTTTCTAATTACTATTTGATGCTAATGAAGAACTTCAGTTCTATACTGGACTAGATCAAAATGGTGTGGGGACCTAAACCAACATTTTATAGGTTGAAGGGCTGAAGTTCAATACTGTGTTATTAAACAAACAAACAAAACAAAACAAAACAAAAAGAACTTGTTCAGCTAAACTTGTATTTAGCTGAACTGTACAGGTGAATAACTTTACAACTTTACAAGGTATGTCCCTATACTGGTGAGATTACATCTCGAATACTGTGTTCAGTTGTGGGCCCTTCACTACAAGATGCTGAGGTGCTGGAGCATGTCCAAAGAAGAGCAACAAAGCTGGTGAAGGGTCCAGAGCACAGGTCTTACGAAGAGTGGATGAGGGAACTGGTGTTGTTTAGTCTGGAGAAGTCTCAGAGGGGACCATATTGCTCTCTACAACTACCTGAAAGGAGGTTGTAGCAAGGTGGGGGATGGTCTCTTCTCCCAAGCAACAAATGATAGGACAAGAGGTAGCGGCTTCAAGGGGAGGTTTAGATTGCATATTAGGAGAAATTTCTTCACTGAAATGGTTTTCAAGCACTGGAACAAGCTGCCCAGGGAAGTGGTCAAGTCACCATCCCTGGAGGTATTTAAAAGACATGTAGATATGGCATTGAGGGACGTGGTTTTAATAGTGGACTTGGCAGTGTCAGGTTAGCAGTTGTACTTAATGACCTTAAAGGTCTTTTCCAACCTAAATGGTTCTGACTATTCAGTCTTCACTAGGGAGCATCCATATCTATATGTTATTCAGGCTGAGTAGTTTGGCATCTGCCTTCTGTGAGGACTTGATTTGGATCAAAGCAAGAGGCTTCTGTGATGTCTTCGTATGTGTTCTGGGAGTGCTGATCACGGAATGGCAGAGTCCTTGCACAAACTAGCTGGTGCCACTCTTTTGAGCATTTGAACCTGATGTATCTGGTGAGGTAGGACTCTTCATTTGGTTCGGTAGTGACTCCTTTAGTATGGAGAACAAGTTGTTAAATCTGACAGTCAGAGACCGCCTGGGGATTTGTGATGTATCATCTTGAAGGGCTGTCCTGCATGTCCTGCATCTTTGATGCAGTTTGTACAGTGACACATACTCAGTTAGAAAACCAGTGCTGGAAGAGCCAAGCACCAGTGTGCTGAGCATGCCTCACACATTTTCTCAAGCCCTGAAAGTATTGCAAACTATACAGTAATAGTGCTATGGATAACATCCTGCTTAATGGAAGATTAATGACAGGAATGTTAATACTATTCTGTGCTAGGAATAAAAGTATCAGGCCCAGTCTATTCTGAAGTGTACTAATGCAATGCTTAATGCATGAAAGGACAGAATGATGCAATTTCTGTTGGAATTGACTCATCTGTTAGAGCTCCAGATGCTGCCCTGCACACTGCTGTATCTAAGATCATTAATACAGATAAGACCTTTTAAAACATTTTATTAAACACTGATAGGTGGCTTGTGCATTTTCTACTGAAAATATATTTTGCCTATTACAGTTAGAGAAGGATTTCAGACCCACAGACAAATACTTGTGTAGTTTCACTTATACAGCCATTACATTATTACAGAGAGAATTTTTTTTCATTTTAACCTACTTCCTGAACTTACTAGTAATTACTGGAACTGAGAAGCTGCTCTAATTTGCATCAGGGAAACAAAAGGAAAAGACAAGTTTCAAATGTGACTGAAAGTAGTAGCTGAAGTACCAGATGCTGTGGCTTATAGTCGCAAAGCTCTATTAGAACTGCTTAAATGCTTCAGCTTAGTGCATTATTAGTGTTTGTATTCTGGTTCTACCTGCATATTTCAGTAACAGCTAAGAGCTACTGAACCATACATGAACTAGAAGAGGATGTAGTCCTTTGAAGAGTCTAGAACCCAAAAGACAAAACAGATAGAAAGAGGCCTGAATAGACATCGATTTAGCCCAGATATACAGGATATGGTATTAGGATTTCCCCATTGTCTCAACAACTCTTTTTCCCTATTTATTTTATTTTCCCTATATTAATCTGTGTATAGCTCATACATTTGATTTTTTTTAAAGAATAGGATCAGTCAAAACAAAGCCTGATACTGTTACTCAGGTGTCAGAAGGAAAGTTTATAGGACCATGAACGTTTCCAATGACAGTGGTGAGCATGAAGCAGAGCAGAAACTGGTAGGCTCTACTGTGTGTAAAACATGTGGGCTGACTGCCAGAGCTGGAGCTGCTGAGAGGAGGCAGTAACAGGAGGGAGTGAGGCGTGAGAAGGCAGTGAGTGACAGGGGCCTGGGGAATGGAGGAAAAGAGGTTACAGTGGAGTTCAGTACGCAACTTCTAAATCCTTAGAAACTGTTGAAAAACATAATTGTTCTGTCAGCCACGAGGCTGGTGATAGTACTTGCAGTGACAGAGGTTTTACTTCTGTGTTGTGCAGTCTCACCTTCATAAGGTATGGGCTGGGTTCCAGTGGCTTAAAATCTGGTCTGTGGTTGAAGCAGCTGTGAGGTGCTTGATCTCTCAATTATTTTACTAACAGCCCACTAATACCTTGCAGTTCTCAGCTATGTGTGAGCTCATCAGAACATGATGCAGCCTTAGTGCTAAGGACCAGATGTTGCAGCAGGTCCATAAGCAAGAGCTGAAAGGTCTCCTGTATTCTGGAGTACTTTCTGGTGTTCATCAATTAGCAGTTCTTGATTAGACTCCTTGTGTATTCCTTCTTCGGGGTTTTCATGAAGCTTAACACATAATCTAAATCCCTTTTAAGACTCTTAACTGTGCAGATGGCTTTGCACATGCTAGTTTTATGCCATGTGATTGGTAAGGAATTTCTTGAAAAACATTCCTTCCCAAAATCTTAGGGTTACCTTCAGTGTGGCAGCTGCAAGCAAGTTTGTGCGTCTTTTTAAATGATTCATCGTGGTAAAGACAATTCATATTCAAATGCAGGCATTTTTGTGTCTGTACATACACAGCTGGAACAGCAGGCTTTTAGAACAGGTTTGGTTACAGCTTTTCAGATGTTTCAGATATGTTTAATTATTTCCCATTTCTAAGAAACTAACTAAAGCATCAAACTTCATGTGTGATAAACATCTCTCCTTTGAAAATATGATAGTGATTATATTTTCCTTGAAGAATACAGGAAAACAAGTCACCCTTGCATTTGAAGCACTAGGTGCATCCTGTATATAAAAATTTTGCTGCATGACTTTCTGAAGTGGTCTGAAAAACTTAATCAAAACAGATTAAAATATATTTTTAATAAGTACAGCTGTTAAATCAGGAAGTAATGAAATTGGGCTCCTAATTTTTCTGTAAAATGCATACACAGTTACACCTGAAAAAAAGAATCTTCTTATGTTGTCAAAATATGAACGATTAGCTTATCAGTATTGAAGATATAAAAATCAAAACCAGAACTCTCAGCTACTGAATGACATGTATTCTACATAAATATTTAAGTACAGTGAACTTAATTTCTACAATTTGGAAACAGGTTAACATCCCTTTCTTATTCTTTTCTCCTCCTGTCAGATAATTGAGATAAGCAGAAATGAGTAAACCAAAGCATATGATTTCTAAATTTAAGTTTTTTGTCATTAATCTTCTTTTTTTTTTTTTTTTTTTTTTTGTCCCCACAGATACTTTCATTAGAACAAACTTTCAGGAAGCAAAGTTCTTACTCTTGATTCCCTGATATCAGCGACTCATCAGGCACCATCTTCAGCCTATTGCTTCAGTATTCTTGGCCAAGCAGAGGGAAAGCTTTCTTCAGTGCTTGTTTGTCTGCCTTAGCTGAACCTGAGTTCCTTGCTGATTTTCTGTTATTACAAATGCCTAAGAACAGCAAGGTAGCGAAAAGAGAACTAGATGATGAGGTCATTGAGTCAGTTAAGGACCTTCTCTCTAATGAAGACTCTTCAGATGATCCCTTTAAGAAGAGTGAACTTATGGTTGATGATCAGGAAGAAAAAGATGTTGATGTTGAAGAAGGCTCAGATGTTGAAGATGAAAGACCTGCTTGGAACAGCAAACTCCAATACATTCTGGCACAAGTTGGGTTTTCTGTGGGATTGGGGAATGTGTGGCGATTCCCATATCTCTGTCAGAAAAACGGTGGAGGTAAGTCTTGTGATAGCTGGTCATATCTAAATGATGAAGCTAACCTATCAAGTTTCAAGGTTTAGCAGAGGTTTCAACAACAAAACCTGCTCCATCATGGCAAGTTTTTCATTTAATTTCTACCAGAACCTACGTAGAGAAACCCATATCCTCTTTATTTAGTGAGACACATCTGTTAAAGTAAGTAGCAGATTAAGATTCAATTTACTCATTTTAGGGAAGAAAGCTCTTGACATGACTTTAACTAGTGGTCAAACTAGTGTCTAAGCAAAGCGCGTATTTACACAGAGGTTGCCTTAGTTAGGACCTGGCTATTGTTCTGCTAAAGTGCTCTCCATAGTACTTGGATAATAAATCAGGGAATTATATCTGCATCCACTTCAAAGACTAAAGCAACGTTCAGTCTTCAGTATTTAGCAGTACTAAGCTTCGCACCTTTCCATTTTAATTGCTTTTAATTGTTTTTAGCTCCTAGGCCCCTTGATCATGATTTATTTCCTGCAAGAACAACAAAATACTGTAGGAGTGAAAAGGATTTTTTACTGATAATGAAGAATTTAATTCATTACCTTAAGAGAATGCATTTGTTTTGTGTTGTTATATAGTTAACTGTTTTCCTAAACAGCAAGTTACCTTTCACTTAGATCGTTAACACCAAGCTGTTTGTTTGTTAGCTGTCCACCTGTGGTCTTGAATGTAGTATGAAGTATGAGGCTGGAGACCACCCTTCCTGTGAATGCAGGATTAGTGTTTTATCCCATGCTGTACTGTACACTACTATACTACATTAACACACGTCCTGTTATAGCTATTTACTTGGCTGAATTCAAGCCAAACTTGTCACTGTCTATAATACAAAATCTGAATCTGTTCTACAGAATAGAAAATACAGAACAAGATTTTATTCATGCTGGATTTTAAAAGTTGAATGACAAAACTGATGTGATTGAGGAATATAGAAATAAGCCTAGAATATGATCAGAGAATAATTCTTTATTTGTTTTCTCTCAGACAGTTCAAGCTGTAAAAATGAAGGTTATAATTTGAAATATTCCATCTCCAGGGTAAAATTATTATAGAATTTTTTATACCTAGTTATTGTAAAGATTATTTTTTTGTTTCTTATTGAACTTCATTTTTTTTCTACTTTTTTTCTGGAGAGAAAGCAGTTAAATGGTTGATTTAATGATTCCTGTGGAATCTAAAATTTTCTTCATCTGTAACTGTAATATTAACTGAGAAAACTTGTTAAATGTAGTTTCTCAAAGCCCAAAGCTTTTCAGTGGATGGCAATCTCATCTATTCTACTAGACACAGTATAGAATTGATCAAGTATTACTGCTATTTGAAGAAAATAATAGATATGCTAATAATTTTAGACCAAACTGGTTCATAGTTAAAAGTGTAGCTGTTAAAACATTATAATTTCAACCTAAGTATGGATGTCAGGATGTAATCTCAAGGATAATGCACTAAAGCAGTTTGTTCTGTGTAGCGGTGTCCCTTTTGAAAGTCTGTGTTTGATGTAGTTAGTTCCTAAATTTGCAAGACCGTTGGATTGTCCTTTGAACCAACATTAAAGTTCTATTGGTATGCTCCTTAGGCTGTTGGATTTATACCATCAGGACCTTTCAAAGTTACTCTGCCAGCAAGTGTTAATTTAATTCAGATAAAATATGAAAGCATTTAGTTAATAATTTCACATTTTGGGAAAAACAAAACTAAACCTTCAGACATTATTGCACTTCATTAATCAAACTTTGAAAGATAAAAAAACCATTCATTTCAGATTGACTTTAAATGTTTTCCCCTGTGCTGTGATTGCAGGAACTTGCATGTGGAGTCTGGAGAAATAGTGTTTCCTACACATTGCTGAGCCAAGGATGTATTTGGCTTTAACGGCAATTTTTCCCCATTTTAGTGAACTACAACCTCTAGAGCAGCAGAGAACAGCAAGTGATCATTAGAGCTAAAGCTTTCTTGGTGTTCAAGTTAACCATAAAGCAAGATGGTGAGGGTGACACAAAATGTTGAAGCATAAAGTACATTGGTGCCTGTATAAGTGTCTGCAGATGGAGAAATAATTCCTACAAGTAAAAGAATAGGAGGAGGGGAAAAGGAAGGAGAGAGTAACACAAATGCATGGTGAGAAAATCTACATCTACATTTTATATGAGGTTCCAGTTTTCTGCTGCATGTTTAATTCTAGGAAAAAGAGTGGTTTTATGCGACCTATTCTAAGTATCAGTGTCAGAACTGCTCTGTAGTCTTTTGCTGAGAGAGCATTAATATAAATACCTGTTGGAGTCTCTGATATGAGGTAAACAGCCTTTCTGTGGATATTCATTAGAGCTGTTTCAGTGAAACATGGCGAGGTCTCCACCTTCAGTTTTGTCCAAGCATTTTTCATTTTTTTCCTTATGTTTAAGGAAGTTATACCTAGCAAATACCATCAGGCAAGGGGATTATAATAAAAAGTGGTAAACCATTAAACCTTCTTAAAATTTAAACGAAAAAAGAAATAAACTCCATAGTTACTCATTAGTTTCCTTTGCAAATTTCTTTCGACATTAAGTGTTTCAAAGCCATCAGTAAAGGAGAAGGTAAATCCTAACCATGTAGTAATCTTCAATTTTGTTTTTTTTTAAATAAAAAAAAAACAAACCCAAGCTTTTGCAAGCAGAAGAACAAACCCAACAAAATAAACACAGAAAAGATACCACCAAGTTAGCCCAATTAGATGTATATTATAAGAGGATTTTGTGGGGAAAACATTGGGTGCTTACTGCCCTGTTTTCTAGAGAGATTAGGTTTGTTTATGGCTATGGCCTGTGATATGCCAGCATTCCTGACTTCAGAGCTCTGTACTGCTTCAGTAAGTTATTTGTGATACCCTGTTTAAAAGTAGCTTGTGTATCGCTACACTGCACCGATGCTTGACCATCCATAGGTATTTTTCCAATCAGTGTTTCTGGGTCTGGTCTGCACCTGCAAAATAACTTCACTTTATTTCTTGTGCAGTTTTAGCAGTTTTCTCCTGTTATCTTCATTCAAATAAACTTGTAAATATTTAGAGTAATACCTGTTGCGGTTTTGTTAGTGCTCAGCAAAGATACAGCTAAAGTGAGTAGCTCTTTGCTGGCTTTCACAGTTGTCTGGGAGGTGACTGAGCACTTCAGGGTGCTCATTTTCTAGACTTGGAATGAGACAGAGGGACCAAAGGAGTTTTTAGCCTTTGTGAGGGTCTAAAGGTGTTCAGTAAAGTTTTGAGGAACTGATTATAGATCTCTGCCTACTTCACCTCTATCCTCACCACATGTCCTCCTTACCCCTGGTAAGCAAGGCCCAGTACTCATCTGACACTTAAGGTACCTATTCCACTCATTTTCAGTGTGCTGCATCTGAAAAGAAGCTTTTTTTCCTTGATGACTCAAAAAGGTGATTTGCACTGGAGCTGGGTATTCTCTAACTTAGCCTTAGGAGTTTTTATATTTATCATTTTTACACTATACAGGCTGATGCCAACCTGATGAAGTTTACCCATGACAAATGCAAGGCCCTACACCTGGGTTGGAGCAATCCCAGGCACATCTACAGGTTGGGCAGAGAAGAGATTCAGAGCAGCCCTGCAGAGAAGGACTTGGGGGTGTTGGTTGATGAAAAAACGAACATGAGCTGGCAGTGCGCTTGCAGCCCAGAAAGCCAACAGTATCCTGGGCTGCATCAAAAGGAGCATGACCAGCAGGTCAAGGGAGGTGATCCTGCCTCTCTACTCTGCTCTTGTGAGACCTCACTTGGAGTATTGTGTGCAGTTCTGGTGTCCTCAAC
>JAOEHY010049338.1:15694-30301 GCA_025447955.1 Psilopsiagon aurifrons
GAAGAAATTCTTTAGTGTAAGGGTGGTGAGGCACTGGAATGGGTTGTCCAGGGAAGTTGTGAATGCTCCATCGCTGGAGGTGTTCAAGACCAGATTGGACAGAGCCTTGGGTGGCATGGTTTAGTGTGAAGTGTCCTTGCCCATGGCAGGGGGGCTGGAACTAGATGATCTTAAGGTCCTTTCCAACCCTAACTATACTATGATTCTATGATTCTATGTATGTTTGTTCAGATAGGCACAGTTCCTATATAACAATTTCAGAACCCATGTTAGCATGCAGTAGGTTCAGAGCTACCTCAGCTTCTGCGAAAATAAATCACTCAGGTGTACCCAATTTTGCCATAAGGATAATAAATAGTGACAAACTAGACCTATATTTGCCTGCTGCTTATAGCTATCACCTGGTGAGTAGCTTGCATACCTTGTGCTTTTTTTCAAAGAGCTATTTAAAATTTATTCAATTTTGTTATTTCCTGGTAGGATTAGCAGAAATAAAATGGTACTTTCATATGTTGAAAGGAACAAAAGCAAACAAAATTATTTGTTCTGCAAGATTAGGTGATATTTGAGTGTTATTATGAAGACAAGTGAACATAGTTACCTAAGAGGTGCTTCTAGTATACATATTGTAAGAGGATTTACTTGCCGTCTACAAAGTACTGCACACCCAATTGTGTTGCATTTTGATGAGCATTAGCTTAATTTTCCTGATTTTTTTTTTTTAAGTTCTTTTTGGGGTCAGTCTTTTTAATATCTCTGTGATGTAAAAACTCAAAAGAACTAATAAAAATGATAAACGGATAAAAGTTATGAGCAGGATAGTGAAATCTGTAGCAGATTATCTTGCCATTACATATTGGAGGTAGATTCATAGAGTCACATTATGAGTCTTTGCATTTAAGTATTCTGTATTTTTTATTGAAATATCAGTAGATCGAATTGTAAAGTTCTGTGGTCCAGCAGCTATTGCTGAGAACTGCTGAAAAAATAATACATAAACTCTAAATACTGGGGAGTCGTTCTAAGGTGCAGTCTGATTATCTAATACAAGCAGAACAGCAGGAGCAAAGCAGATATTCCCTATTATTCCCAACACTGAGTATGAATTCAGTGGCTTCATTATTTAGCTTTTGATCAATAATTCATAATCAGTGTCTTGAATTCACTGATGACTTCAGTACTATTTTGTGAGCTCAGACTTAAACTGTATAATCAGACTCAAAATTCATTTGTACTTCAGTGTGCTGAAAATGTCTATTTTAATTGTAATTCTTCATTAAAGCTTATTAGCTAAGGACATTTTCATCCTTTAAGCACAGTTTTGTAAACAGGCATACCTGTACTTACTTAAATTGTGAAAGGCTAGTGACAGGAAGACTGTCCTATCAGCAAGATAGACTGCAAACCTACAGATAAAACATAAAACCTTTTATCAGATTTTCCTGATAAAAACAATTTGCATTTTGTAATGGTAAATATTTTCACTTATAGGAGCTTAGTAGACTGTAAACCTATATTGTTTTGTTGCCCACTTGTCATAACTTTGAAAATTTTAACATTCAACATTAAAAATAAGTCAAGAGAAATAATTTGCCAGATATTCCATTATGGTGCTTGGTTAATTAAAAAAAATTAGAAATCAAAGCAGTGCTGTGTACAGTATTAACATTCACCAGTTCCTGCAATCTTTTGTATCTTTATTATTCATTCTAGTGAAGAAGGATGAGGGTTTGTTGGTTGGTTTTTGTCCATATGATATTGAGGTAAGTTTTCTAATATCAAATCCAGTGTTTAAGGCAAAAATATGCAAAAAAAGTGACTTTACAGTAGAATAATTTTGAATATATATAAGGGGAAATCTGGGGATCCTGAACTGCACAAAATTGTAATATTCAGAAGGCTGCATAGCAGGTAGATGTAGGAGATGATATAACTAGTTGTAGGATGCTGTTCAAGGCCAGCATGTATAGTTTAGTTTATTGTTCTTATTCAAATAAAAATTATCCAATATTCTAACTCCAAGGACACATGTTTTCATGCACTAGCAACTTAGAGGCATACTGATCTGTTTCCATAGTGATTCTAGTCTATGATGAAGTGAAGATGTGTTACCATTCTTTGATGGCTAGCTTCAAGAGAAGGCTGAAACAAAATATTTATCTAGAGATGCAGTGGTTTCATGTTATTTATAGGGCATATAAGCCCTTTGCAGCTGTGATACACTGCTGTATAAGTCACCAGTGTCCAAAGTGTATTGCACTGAAACTAATAAGTACACTATTTTCCATTATGTCCTTCTTTGGGGAGTGGCACAAGATCAAAAGGGAGCTCAGTAGGTTGTGTTGACGAGAAGACCAGAGCTTCAGGTGCTCTACACAAGCCCTGCAGTATACAGGTGAACTCTGCTGGCTACGCACGCTGACTATATGATTGTGTCATATATAAAGTGACATGGATTAACACCACATTTCTGTAAATCATTTAATTGAATCTAACTGATAAATCTTGCAACTTACATTGATACTGCACCATAAAACACCCACGTCAGCCCAGTCTTTAAATATGTGTTTAACTTTGCAGCCTTGTGATTAAGGTTGTGGACTGGGACACTGAAGAGCTGGGATCAGTTCCTGCTCTAGTACAGTCATCCAGTGGGATACAGGGTAAGTCGTTTAGGGCCCAATTATTTTCGGCTGTTTAGGCTTGTCTGTGCACAGCTATGCAGCAGCTGTCTAATTAAGACCTCAGGTATCATCCACAGTAATGTTGTATGATTAAGAAACTATGTACTGTTGGCTTTCAGTTAATTGTACGACCAAATTTTTAAAGCTTGTACTGCCAAAGCTTCTCATTTGTAATGTGAGTTAACTGTAATTCTGTCTTGCAGAAATTTTGAGAGAATGTAGATGATAAATCAAGGGTATTCAACGGTATTATTTGTCTTATACAGTCTTAGACAGGTGGTCCCCCTCATTTTGGAATGTGGTTGTCGCTCTATTCCTCAGTTTCCCTTACATTTGTTTCCTTTTGTCTCTGTTGTGTCACTTTTCACAATAGACAGTAAGTCTTTGCATTCTTTCTGTTTAGTGCACATAAGATGGTACACAAAACACCAAAATGTAGTTGCTACCTCAGTAGAAATAGGACTTAAGTGTCCTGCAGGGAGTAGACAAACCATGATGTTTGGCTCTATGAAGGGTGTATTGTAACCTCTAAACTGGTATATTGTTCAAAACCAGGCACAGATTTTGACCAAATGCTGCTCAATGTCATTGGTATCATATTATCATGTCATGAAAATAAAGCACAAGGAGATATTCCATTCTAATAATAGCCTGTAGACAGGGAGGTAAAAAAGATCAATATTCTTTGTCTGTCCAGCAGTGGGTTTTTTTCAGGTTTTTACTCTGTCTTTTTTTCCTACTATTCTTAGACTTGAGGCTGTAGTTACTCCATGATTAGGATCTTTGCGAGATCTTTATAGCAGAAGGTGATGTCCAGTTTTTCTGTGTTTCATGAAAACCAAAATAACAAGTGGACCCACATAGGAGTGGAAAGTACCAGAAAATCTGTGGTCTCCTGCACAGTTTAGGAAAATTTAATTCTTCTAAAATAAACTGTGTTCCATGAGATAAGCTACCTACTAAGGATATACAAATGACTGTGTATCTTGACTCCAAAAAAAAAGGCCCTAGAAAGTTGGCACTGGATGAAGAAACTTGAAATAGGACTTAGCTGGAGTTGAGGGTAAATCCTAAATTGGTTACTGAAATTTGTTCAGCTTCTCTCTCATTTCAGAGATGAACTGGTTGATTATACAACTTAATAGCTCTGAGTCTAAGCTTCTGAGGTCTTTAGATCTTTGCTCTGTAGCTCACTCTGACATGCTGCAATCTGCATCTCTCAAGTGCTTTTCTTTAGCCTTACAACGGTTGCAATCGTAAGTCCTAAGCCTTTAGAGTTTGTTGGCTTGGGTTTGTTTTCTTCCTATTAGTTTCACTGAAATAAATGAAGATACGTGCTTAAGTTAGTATTGTATGGCCACTTCCTAGGAATAAAATCTTGGAAAAAGGTGTTTCATGTATGTACAAAGGTGAAATAACAGCTGTATTTTGGTTTTTTGAGCATTTTTAAGTAATGCAAGATCTGAACCTACAATATTCCATTTCATTTCCACCTCATGTCCCTAGTCTCTTTCTGGAGCCTGGTAGAAATGGGCTAATGTAGTGTTTTGCTTAGCTGGGTACAATCACTATCTGTATATTGTGAAATCCACTTTCTGAGCATCTGAAGTGCACATGGAGAAATCAACACGTGATCCTTTGAAACTGTTTTAAGATTAGGTGAAATCCAGAATGTTATGTGCATGGTATTTTCTGTATTTCTTTTATAAATTAAGTCTTGCTGCTATGCTGGAAGTCAAGGTGTTGAGTGTTTTAAGAGATGTTGATTCAGCTCCTGATTGCCTCACTATGTATCTTAAAAGTCTGATTAATTGTCTAGAATTTCACACAAGTGAACAACTAGCTTAGTTAATAATTCACTTTCAGTAGGGTTTGCCTCACAATGTTTCAGTGCTTTGGAAATTTGCTGTCTCTGGATTTTTCCTATCTTAGAAGATGTATGGCCAATTACATCAGGTAAAATTACTTTTTCATGTGATCAAAAAAGCTTTGCAGACACTAATTCAAACTTGAAGCTGTTAGGTTTCACATTTGTTGTGTCAAGTTCCGACTCTTCTTCCACTCACTCTCTTTATTCCTTTCATAGGTGCCTATCTTGTGCCCTACTTAGTCTTGCTACTGATAGTAGGGATTCCACTATTTTTCTTGGAGCTTGCTGTGGGGCAGAGGATCCGCCGAGGGAGTATTGGAGTGTGGAATTACATCAGCCCCAAACTTGGAGGAATTGGATTTGCAAGCTGCATAGTGAGTTATTAACATTAATTATGTGTTTTGTTTTCTAGACTTTTTGTTTTGCTGCAGGGAAAGGCCACTGATCTGTAGTTGAGAGTCAAGGTCAGTTTACAATGGTCTGGGAGATCTTAAAACATTAATAAGTGTTGATATAGATGTGTTTGTAAAACCACTTAACATGTATTTTATGATTCTTTTGAAATTAGAAACTAGGGAACAAAGTAGTCTTCTGGAGAAAAAAAGCCTGTAAAGGTGTGGGAGTTACATGATAAATACAGAGAAAAGCAAAAAATTGTGGCAAGTACTTTAATGGGGCAAGGTATTCAGTTCTTTTTCTGACTTAATTAAAATCAGGTTCAGTGGCTGATGTGCTGAAATATGCAGAAGTTCAGGTGGGATTTTTTTTGTATTTTTTTAATTTGCAAATGTAGTTGCATTTATTAACTTTTTTATCTGTCTTTTTTGTAGGTGTGTTTCTTTGTGGCCCTATACTACAATGTCATTATTGGATGGAGTCTGTTTTACTTTTCCCAGTCTTTTCAGCATCCATTACCATGGGACCAGTGTCCTTTAGTTAAAAATGCATCTCATACCTGTAAGTCTGTATTAATGTTCATAAAAATTCAAACCAAACGGAGAATCTCCCCCCTCCCCTAGTTCAAAGAGATACTTATGGGGAAAGAGTGTTTCGTGCAAAGCTGGTTTTGCATCTTAATGCGATGTCACATTATTGTACTTAGAAAAAATGCAACAAAACCCCCTAATTTAAGATAAATATACTGTATTTTGAAAGGATTATCACTGTCAACAGCATTTTAAAGAGTAATGAAATAAGGAGGGTGCTGCTTAGTGTGTTGCAGAAAAAAAAAGTTCTGATTTCTCTTTTCTTGATGTTCAGAGTGCTTTTTATGCTTTCTTGCTGAAAAACAGAGGTGGAAGGATATTTTATACTTCAATTGGTAGGGTACTTCCTGGTGTTGCATTACTAACAAAGCAGAAAATTGAAAACTGTAAGCATCAATAAAATGCATGTGATAAAAGTATCATTTGCTTTGTAAACCAGTGGAATTGAGATAATTGGTCATTGGTTTGTCACTATAATGTGATGGTCTTACATGGACATATTATGCAATAGCATTAGAAGTTCTTTATCCCTTGGTTTTGGTTATCTCGTAGCAGGTTACACACTTTGCACACTTTGCATTATCCTTGCTATTGAAATACAAAATGCTTATTTTAATTTCTTTTTATTTCAGATTGTATTTTTTTTTCAGTTACCTCTAATTTGTTTGTGTGGGTTTTTTTTTTACTGCCTTAATAAAGAACATAATGGGGGACATTTAAAAAGTTTTACGATGTTTTTATAGTGTCTTTGCCTGATTTCCTTGCTTCAGTTGCTTGAAATAATCAGTATTTGTGAATATTGGCACACAGATAGACCGAGTTCCACAAGCTATTGTCTAATAAATGGGCCGCAGTGATTGTTTATGTACTTTTACCCTGCCCAAATAATAAGGTACAGTGTGTCAGCCTAACTTCAGCAGAGGTCATCCTAACTTTGTTTACACAAAGTATTACATGTGATAACTTCCTATAATTTTTGACAGTTTATTTCAGTGAGGATCTGAAATCTGTGTTAGGTTTCTTCAAATGAGTGTATCTTTCCCTTCTTTTCATTAATTAACTTGACTCAGGATAATAAAAAAATCCCACTTCTGGAATGTATGCAGCAACTTCCATTTAGCACTGCTGTGTGGAAGCCATTTTTTCTTTTTCTCATCACTTTGGTGATAATGATTTTATTGTTTCTAATAGTAGGTAATTGCTTGTTGATTTGAGTGTCATATCAAAGCAGACACAAGCAAGAATTTGTTTTCCATATATTTTCAAAATGGTGTTCAATTTTAGAGAGATGCTTTTCATAGTATATAAGTCACAGTATCATACGTAGGTAATGTCATAAAGAGAATGTATGTCTTCATCTAAGCCTGCCTGCTATTTAGTAATTAAGTGAAAAATAAATTCTGCCTAGGACTCGGCTTGACCATATGCAAAGAAGTAACTTATCCCAAATGGGTGTTTTAGAAAGGTCTACCCAGAACCTTTCACCATTAGCAGTCACTTTCTCTTTTAGACACATTTTAAGACATTTTATTTTTTCAGAAATGATGGTGACAGAGTTACAAATATTAAGAATGGTTGAACACTGTTATGAAATGTTGGGAAAATACTTTTTCATGAGCCCCATCCTTGCTAACATCTCTTGACAGTTGTGGAGCCAGAGTGTGAAAAAAGTTCTGCAACTACTTACTACTGGTACAGAGAAGCACTGAATATTTCCAGTTCTCTGTCAGAAAGTGGGGGTTTAAACTGGAAGATGACTATCTGCTTGCTGGCTGCCTGGGTCATGATATGCCTAGCCATGATCAAAGGAATTCAGTCCTCAGGCAAAGTGAGTATACTGTTTACCTAAATGACAGTGTTTTACTTTGAAACATTTCATGACATTTTTGTTCACCACACCCTCTGTTTACTCTACTGAAATCTGTAGGAGCAGGTTAGAAGCTGTGACTCACCCAAGTATTTGTATAATCTCAGAGGAATGTTAGTAGTTGAGCATTAAAACTGTAGTAATTTTAGTGGGAATTATAGTTATTTAGTGGGAGTTGAGATCTCAAGAATAATTTCTATTCCCATCAGCATAACTGTTATTCATAACATAATGTGCAGCATAAGTCTGTGTGCTTCTAAATGTCTCTAAATGTCTATGAATTAGGTTCCCATGTATACTCACATCATGTTTGCAGTGCACCCAGATCTTCAAAAGGCCTTGCCATTTTTGTTACCTTCATTGGTACGCATGCTTCTGTCATTAACACAGCTTTTCAGGATTATGGATTGTTTCTTTTGACTAATGACTGCCATCCCTTTGCATCTGAGTACACCATCCTGTCTTTCCTTGCTATGCAGCCGGCTGGATTGGCTAATGAGTGTTTTGATAGCTCCAGTGATCTCTGTGGGATTCTAAATGGAAAATAATCTATTTCAATAGCAAAACTTTTTTTGCTACTAAAAAGTTTGTCTCTGAGGTGGAAAATTCTGTGACCTCTTTAGTGTATTTTAATTAAAGAACTATAAAGTTTAGTGAGAGAATTATTTCACTATAAAGTACAGAATAGATTTGCTTTTCAGTGGTGAACGAAAGATTGTATTTGATTACTTTTATTTTTTTTTTAGCATTGGGCATTGTTTAGTGATTCTAATCCATTGGTTATGTACTTCCATTGACTCTTGTCTTCTCCTGAAGACAAAAAGAATTTCTATTTATGCTCTATAGCTTTACTATACCATGTACTTGAATCAAAGTGCATCTGTAAAGTGAAACATTTCTGAAACAATCTATTTCTGTCCTTCTTGTCATCATCTCATTGAATTCACACAGAAATTCCCTCGAAGCCCAGATGGTTTTGGTTAGTCAACACAATGACAACTGTATTGTTTTAGTAGAGAATTTATTTTACAACTGTGATTTTGCTTTCTTCTGCATAGACAAGGGGAATGGGAAGTTCCCCTATGTGTTCTGTAACATCATATGATTGTCAATTCAGTCATATATCAAAGAGATACTGAATAGTGGATGAAGCTATTGAAAATAAAGTCCATGGATGTCATGTTAAATTTCTTCTTAATGTCTTTCAGATCATGTATTTTAGTTCCCTTTTTCCTTATGTGGTACTTTTATGCTTTCTGATCAGAGGACTGCTCCTTAATGGGTCAGTGGATGGAATTCGTCACATGTTCACACCTAAGGTGCGTGCTTGATTTCTGTTTGCAATGTATGCAGTGGCAATTTGACCATTTATGAGTGCTCTCATTTAAGCTTGTTGTCTTCATAGAACATTTAGCAATATTTCTGTTTTGTTAAATGAGATAGCAAGCCCTGAGGTCCAAAGGCTCTAACTGTCCCAGGGGCCTGTGTAGAGTTACCTCCTTTAGATGAAAGGTTCCCAGAGCTAGATGCTTTTACAAAGCTAATGACTGGAAGTGCTGTTTACAGGATTCAGGATGTTCAGAGAGGTTCAAATACTGAAAAGAGAAGAGAATCTTAAATCTTGCCATTCGGTAGGATTAAAATGCCTAGTTCTCGGATGTCACAGTGAAATGCCTTACCTTGAACACTGTCATGGCTTTACATAATTAACTCTCGTTTTGAAAGAGGACAGGTTTGATCCTTTTTAGAAATAAATTAATGCTGTTTGCATAGTAGCCGAAAGTACAGGGCAATTATCTTTAATACTAAAATAGTGTAAGCCACTCAGCTTTCCTTATTGTGTTTTTTACGGTTGTTATGTCATGACAAGATAAGAGCAGGTCTAAACATTTCTTTTTTAATTTTTTTTTTTTTTATTTTTCTGTTTTTTTTTTTTTTTTTTTTTTTACTGTCAACATTTTAACAGGGAATACATCTTACAAAGCTTTAGATTTTATAACTATGGAGATTAGAAAGGCTTTTACAAATCATTGTTTGGCCTGAAGATCTAAATTATGCTGGCCTGCACCCATCTCAAGTGCTTGTAACCGTATCTAGACTACAGGAACAGCACATTTGACTAGTCAGAGTTATACTCAGATATGCATAATGCTGGGCTTCATACTGTATTACGAAATGAACTTCCAAACAAGTCCATTTCATAATACAGTTAAGCAGGACAGGAGTGACATTTTAAAAATAAAAGCTGAATAATAGGCTTATTAAAATCAACGCGCATAGTGGCTAATGCCAGATGACAGGTTATTGTCAGTTGTATTGATCCCAGGTGTTTTGAATCTGTGGAGAATTGTCATCTTATAAAAATGACCTTTGTTAGCTATCACACTGTTATTTTTTACATTGTGGTGCATAGTCATGCTCCACTTCATTTGCTGTCACGGCTTTAGGGAGTCATGGTTCTTCAGGAACTTGCAGGCTGCTTGGGCAAATCTGGGAAATCAGAGGAACAGAGAAATGTGATGCTTACTGACAAAGGCTGTAGCAGAGATGGAGAGAGGGAACACAAATGTCTAGAAGTTATAATTTGGTTTCTTGACCACATTTTTAATCCTTTCTTTAACTAGAGAAGTGTCACTAAATACTGAAGGAAACACTGAAACACCCCTTGAATACCAACACCTCTCCACTGTTTCATCTTTAATAAGTCAGACCTAAAAGAAATTGCAGCTGATGCTTACTTTAAAAGTTATATTTTAACTTAGTTACACAGTTGTCCAAGTTTTAATTTCTTCTACTGGTTTCCAGTTCTGTATCTCAAAATTTAAATTGTGGTTTAAATTTGAGGTGAGAAGGCCTGTATGTCACATACAGTATATGTGAATATAAACCTTCAAAAGTATTCTCATTTTAATGTCTGATTGTTTCTGTACTTGGGTGCTAATTTGGAGTGTAGATTCACATGAAACTACCTAAGGGAATTCAGACTCCTCTACCTGTTGTTTTCATTCACTCCATAGTGCTAACAGTTTCTCTGGGGAGGAAGGCTGTAAAAAGGATTGCTAAACTGATACAAGTTGAAAATTATACAGTTAGATAGACATGAGAGGGGTGGGGAAAACATCTTCTTAGCCTTGATTAGTTCAGTTTTACAACCACATTTAGACCACCAACAACCACAACATACTCCCATAGAAGAGTCGTGTCGGCCCAGCAGAGGACTAGCACACATTGGTGCAGGCGTGAGAGCACAGGGCTAATGAAGAAGGGGAGAATTTCTCTGTTTGGTGTGGCTGATGAATAAAGGATAAATTCTAAATAATAACCTTAATGAAAAATCTAAAGAAAGGTACATGTAAAACCCACTGTCAACTGCTGCAATGAAACTGCAGTAGGACTGAATGAAGCTTAAATAAAAAGCCCCCAAAAATTTCACTGAAAAAATCTTATATAGCAAAACAATTACAAATTTATTTTGAAATGCTAGACAATGTGTGTCTGAGAGCATACTGACTTTGATGGTACTGAATTACACATTCAAGAGAGCGAGAAGTATTTTGATACTTAATCCAGGTACAATTTGGCAAAAATGAAGAATATTCCTTGAACGCCCTCTAGTGGAAAAGCTTAGCCATGACTCTGTGATACGGGCAGTTAGAACTACGTGCAGTAGTTACTTGTGCATTGTAATTAAAACAAAAATTGTGAGTCTAAACCAAGTTTGTTGTCATAAACACCATCCCCTTCCCTGAATATACTGTATTTTAGCTCTACATAAATGAGTAAAGCAGGTACCTTCTGCCTATTTATAATATATGATATACCTTTATGGGAAACTGGAAATTTTTTCAAAATGTTACAATAACAGATTTATTATTTTTTTTTTTTTTTCCTTCAAGTAAGGTAAGACAGTCAGTCTAACAGTGCTGGCATCTATGCTCGTGGTTTCTGGTTTTACTGTTTTCAATAAGCCTGGGGTTTGATTGGGATTTTTTTAATTACATGTGAAAACGTAAGGCCTTTCACTCTTAAAGGGAGGCCCTGAATTAACTTCAGAAAATTTAATGTATAAATTTCACATATTCTTTTTATGATTCAGTATCTAAAAGAATCTGAGACAGACTTATAACTTTGTTACAAAGATATTTCTTGAAGTACAGTCAT
The DNA here is from genome assembly GCA_025447955.1 of Psilopsiagon aurifrons. Lineage (NCBI taxonomy): Eukaryota > Metazoa > Chordata > Aves > Psittaciformes > Psittacidae > Psilopsiagon > Psilopsiagon aurifrons. The sequence continues at coordinate 27,263 of JAOEHY010049338.1, forward strand.
CTGAATGAGCAATACAGTTCAGTTTTTTTGATAAAAGGCTTAAGTGTCCCTCAAATACCTGACCCATTTAACTTAGGGTAGGTTCAAGGCATCTGGCTTAAGGAAGATGAGCTATAGAGATTGTCGTGGCCAACGTTTATTTCATCTGTTGCATTTTGCTTTTCACATTTGCATGCATAGTATCCCATATAAGCATGTGTATCTCATGTTCACATTTTTTTTCTTTGAAAAGTAACAACAAAGCAACTTTCAGCATATTTAATGCATTTATAAAAGGGTTGATCATCTCAAAATACACTGTAATTCTAACAACTGTCAATATATACACTGTTAAAAAAAGGACAGTAAATACTGTAAAATTAAAATATAAGTTCTGTTTTAATTCTCAGTATAAGTAGCTCTAGCTGCTTTTTGGATTATTGTATATCTCCAGCAGTGTCTCATTATTTGGAACACAGTATATAGCATGTTTCTCTTTAAGGAGTGTATCATATAAAATTAAGAGAATTTCTAGCCCATAATTTCACTCAACTTTAGGTGTCACATTCAGCTTTCATTCTATCATAATTAAAAAACATTTGTAGTTTAGTATTAGTGTTTTATGATGTAGGTTGTTTTCCTGTTTGTTATACTTTTGTTTTTCTGTTATCTATTTCTGTTAATCTATTTCTATTATAATAGAAATGCATTTTATAGCTGACATATATTATATCTAATTTCAAACAGCTTGAAATAATGCTGGAGCCCAAGGTCTGGAGAGAAGCTGCTACTCAGGTGTTCTTTGCCTTAGGGCTTGGATTTGGTGGAGTCATTGCCTTTTCAAGCTACAACAAGAGAGACAACAACTGCCATTTTGATGCTGTACTGGTGTCCTTCATCAATTTTTTCACTTCTGTGCTGGCAACTTTGGTGGTGTTTGCAGTTCTGGGCTTCAAAGCCAATATCATAAATGAAAAATGTGTTATCCAGTATGAATATATATTTTTTTTTAATATTTCATGTATGAATTAACACAAATCATTGAGTTTGACTTCTCTGTTTTATTATATTTTACAGAAATTCAGAGAAGATTTTAAAACTTTTAAAAATGGGCAATCTGAGCCAGGATATGATCCCACATCATATCAATTTCTCAAGCATTACAGCAGAAGATTACAATTTAGTTTATGACATTATTCAGAAAGTTAAAGAAGAAGAGTTTGATTCTCTTGGTCTGAAATCTTGTCAAATTGAAGATGAACTTAACAAGGTGAGAGTAATAAGCAAGTCTTAAATACAGAGGTGATGAGCAGATGAATATTTGGAAGTCTGTGAAAGTATACTTCACAGTTTATTTCAGACTATCAGTATAGTGTACCTGTGAGAAGTGCACCTATAGAGATCCGTATGAAAACATGGTTCTGTGCAGGGTCAGATATCTTAATATAGTCTTCAGTGATTGATAATGTATTTCGATCCTTATGTTTCTCTCCTCAGGAGGTGATAAGTTTTTAAAGTTTTGTTCTTTAGAAGAGTAGAGCATGAGAGTTTTTCCAAAGAGTGAACAGGTGTACCTATTCAATGTCATACTTTGATGTCTTCCGATGTTAAGATACAATCATTAAACATAAATAATATTTCATTAGAAAGTAAAAAAGTTATTATTCACTTATTTGATAATTGTTTAATGAATATCATCCTGGTTTGAAATCTCTACTGTAAGCCAGATCTGTAAATTTTCTGCGTTCTTCTAGCTTTTTCAGAGAGACTTCCAGTTGCAAACCTCTGTATGGTTGTGCCAGCATCTGAAGATAAAATGTAAAATCAGTGACTTAGACATTAAAAATTTCTGTATTATTCCTGCCATTTAAATTTGAAAGAAGTAATTATAGAAATGTAGTCCTTTATATACTTAATGGAGAAAATTGAGTATTTTGTAGCAGTCCTGTACAAATAATGGCTCTTATGCAAAATTAGTAATGAAAGAGAGATAGAAGTTCCAGCTGGACTCAAGAGGGAATTTTTTTCACAATGAGAACAATCAGTCTTTGCAATTATCTTCCCTGGGAAGTGGTGCATTCCCTAGCGCTGAACATTTCTATGATTGAGCAGGACAGGGTGCTGGAACATCTTGTTGAGAGGAAAGGTTGCACTAGATTATTCTTGAGGACCCTTCCATGGTGTTTCATGATTCTCTGAAAGAAATGTGTTGCTAATATCATTCAATTTACAGATTCTCAGCCAAATTCAATGTTTCAGTAAATCCAGTACTAATTAAGTTTGAAGGTTTGGAAGAATTGCATATTAGATGTCTACCTTTAAGTTTTAATCAATGGCATTGTATGAACAGGAAGTCAGACTGTCAAACTACAAAAAAAAAATAAAGAAAAAAAAAGAAATACTGTCCATGAGTAATAATGGGGATTTTTCTCACTGACAGGCGGTTCAAGGAACTGGTTTAGCTTTTATTGCCTTTACAGAAGCAATGACCCACTTCCCTGCTTCTCCATTCTGGTCAGTCATGTTTTTCCTCATGTTAGTAAATTTGGGACTTGGAAGTATGTTTGGAACCATTGAAGGCATCATCACACCTATTGTTGATACCTTCAAAGTCAGGAAAGAAATTCTTACTGGTGAGTTGCACAAACTTTTTTTTCTCACTAGGGAGTTAAGCTAAGGGTTTTTTTTGGTCATATGATCATTTCTTTTTTTTTTTTTGGCCTGAGAGTTTTCAGTGCTGACATTTTACAAAGCAGTAAAATCCTTGTATTCCAGACTGTACTTCCAGTCTTAAACAAAATGTCTAGTTGTTTGGGTTTTTTATTTAAATGCCTAAAGTTATTTGAGGTGTAGCCTGTTCATGTAGCTCTGATGATCTTGTAGCAATTTCTCTTTTTGGGGTATAAGGGCAGCATAAAATGGGAAAGTTAAGTTTTGGAAAATCTGTGTGACATCTGCAAAGAACTGGGTATGTTATACACAAATTATGTGACAGGAAGGATAGAAAATTAAAAACATAATAAGCTGCTTTAACATTAACTAACTCTATGAAGGAAATAA
>JAOEHY010049339.1:0-24108 GCA_025447955.1 Psilopsiagon aurifrons
TCATCAGGTTGGCATCAGCCCACCTCACAAGTGTGTCAAGGTCCCTCTGGATGGCATTCCTTCCCTCCAGCATATCGGCCGAACCACCCAGCTTGGTGTCATCGGCAAACTTGCTGAGGGTGCACTCCATTCCATGGTCCATATCATGAACAAAGATGTTGAACGAGACTGGTCCTTGCACCAAACCCTGAGGGACACCACTCGTTACTGGTCTCCAGCTGGACATTGAGCCATTGAGGACAACTCTTCGCGTGCGGCCATCCAGCCAGTTCTTTATCCACAGAGTGGTCCACCTATCAAATTGATGTCTCTCCATTTTAGAGACAAGGATGTCATGTGGGACAGTGTCAAACACTTTGCACAAGTCCACGTAGATGACATCAACTGCTCTACCCCTGTCCATCAGTTCCGTAGCCCCATCATAGAAGTCCACCAAGTTGGTCAGGCAGTATTTCCCCTTAATGAAGCCATGCTGGATGTCACCAAGCACCTTGTTGTCCTTCATGTGCCTCAGCATGGTTTCTAGGAGAATCCGCTCCAAGATTTTGTGAGGCACAGAAGTAAGGCTGACTGGTTTGTAGTTCCCCAGCTCACCCATTTTCCCCTTCTTGAAAATGGGGGTTATATTCCCCTTTTTCCAGTTGTCATGGCTGATGGTGCACGTTGACTCACGCAGAGTTACTTTTAAGGAAAAACTGAACCTGAAGGGGCTGGATGAACTCAACTCCTGTTGCAGCACATGGCTTCCAGGGCAGGTGCCACTGGCTGACTTGCTCTGCTTCAGGCAGGCACCCCACTGGCTGCCCCAGTGTGGCCAGAAGCTGAGGCCAGGGCTCAGCCCCGCAAGCAGCAACCATAGAGCTGCTTGACAGACCCCTGGGAATGGCAAGCTACAAGAGCACATAGGCAAAACTCTTAGCAGTGCAAAGGCTGAGGAGCAGCAAGTAACAAAAAATCGCAGGATAACTGCAGTTTAACTCATGAATTAAAAATGATTTCAACAAACAGGCTGCCTGAGAAAACTAAGTTCACAAAGGAGGAAAGTAATTTCCTTTTTTCTTTTTCTACCCAGAATACTTTGATATGCTTCTCTCTGAATTGTATTTTCAGACCAATTTTCCTTTTAAAAATAAATAAAATGGTGACCAAAAGAAATTTAAGTGCCTGGAATTGAATATTTACTCATTCTCCATTTTTTTCCCCATTTGTTTACTTTGTTGGCTGCCAAACAAAGAAATCCATTTTTCACGCAGCTCTAGTACATTATTAATCATCATGAGTACAAACAGCAGAGTTTAAGCCCGTCTCTATTCATACTGTTATGCTGCTTCATGCTTCTGCATACTGAGTAGCACCAACTGCAGAAGTAAAGAAAATGAGACTCTGTGTGGTTGAATATGTGAATAAGGCTGGAAGTTTCAGCTCAGTTAGCTACTCTTGGGCTTTCAGATATTAACGTTGTTATTTTGACCTGAACAGATAACAACAGTTCTCTTTTAAATATGTAAACCTCACTCCTTTTTTTCCCTCTCTTCTTTTCTCACAGGTTTTCAAATGTGGTTTTGTGTGGCTGAAAGTGCACTACAAGGTAAAGAAAGAGATACAGATTATAACATGGCAACACATGGAAAATGCAAACCAGCTTTGATGTGTAGGCATAGAAAGGTTTACATTTCAGAGGGTTCTTGAAAGTGTACAAAGCAAGAAGAAAAATATACAGCCCCTCCCTTACTAGGCTTGTGAATATCAGGAAGGCTTTTCACCACAGTACTGAACAAGAACATCTTCAAAGCAGGAGAAAACCAAGTGAGATTAAGCTTTTGAGCTCCAAGATCTGCTTTGCTGCAAACACAGGCCACTCCATGCTTAAAAGCACTAAATTGTAAGCTGGCAAAGTGAAAGCATTCAAGTTTCCTTCTGTCATGTGTTCATGAAAATGTTCAAATTTAGTAACTTTAATTACCAGTTATCAGTAGTTTGTTGTTTCTTCCCAGAAATCCCAAGAAGATGGTGTCATGGTTTAACCCTAGTCGGCAACCAAGTACCACACAGCCACTGGCTCACTCTAACTCCCCCATCTCCCTCATGCCCTTTCTGATGGGATGGGGAGGAGAATTGGAAGAAGGTAAAACCCACAGGTTGAGACATGTGCAGTCTAATAATTGAAGTAAAATGAAAGAATAAGAATAGCAACAATAATAATACGGAAAGAAGAGAGAGGAATAAAACTCAAGGAAGACAAATGATGCCCAATACAATTGCTAACCAACTGCTGGCTGATACCCAGCTGGACCTGAGCAGCAATTGGTCCCTTCCAAGTGACTCCTCACAGTTTATATACCAGGCATGACATACTGTGGTATGAAATATCCCTGTGGCTAGTTTGCATTAGGTGTCCTGTCTCTTCTCCTCTTGGCTTCTTGTGCTCCTCCTCACTGGCGATGAGAGACTGGAAAGACCTTGATCAGGGTAGGTGCTACTGAGCAATAAATAAAACATTGGTAAGTTATCATCATTGTTCTCACACTAAATCCAAAGTGTGGCACTGTCTCAACTACTGGGAAAAAAATTAACTCTGTCCTAGCCAAAACCAAGACAGATGGGTAAGGGGTCCATGAAGAAAAATCTGTAGTCAAAGAAATGGCCTCACTTTACCACCCCATTTCTGCAGACCATCTCAAACTTTAGGATAACTTTCATTACTGAAAGCAGAATCTAAGATGTAGACCATATGAAAAAAAAACCTTTAGAAGTACTTGTCACCTTGAAACTTCCTTCTAAGGTGTTTATTTGTACAGCAATGAAAGGAGAGTGGAAGCTTCAGGTATTTGCTCAGGTCCTCTGCTGTTCATAGCACTAGAATACAGAATAATAAGACAAGTAGAAGGGCTTCTTAAGGCTTGTTATATCCAGTGCTTTGGTAAGATACATGTTTGTGATCATGGACAACAACAGATAAATTGATGAATAAATGGATGTCTATTTAAAAAATGGATGATAGTCACACATCCATAAAAAGTAAGAGTGATGTGGCCACATAGGAAGTTGCCAGCTGTTCTGTGGTAACTACCAGTGTTTGCACTTTTTATGAGTAGCTAATCCAGGGAAATTTGGTCGACAATGAAAGAAGTTTAAACTAAGTCCTGCCTATATTGTACATGTGAATAAAACATGCTTGTAAAGCATCAAGAAGTTCTGCACTTTTCTGGGTGGATACATACTTTTGGCTGTCTTTGAATGGACTTAGGTAAGTAGCAAATTTATGACAAATTTGTTCAAGATAAACTCTTCAACCTTTCAAGCAAAATATTCATAGTGTTGTGATAAGTTTCAGTTGAAATCAAGCACATCAAGAGTTAAAGGAAAGGCAAGGAATATGTGTCATGTTTGAGAGCCCACCTTTAAATCTGAAAGGAAGCTTAACTAATAATATACCAAATATTTGGCACATTAAAGAAAATTAAAAGGAGGAATTCCACTGTAAAGGAAAAAAAACAGTCATTTTAAAAGCTGAAACAAAGCAATACTTAAGTACACTGGAATAACAAACTTTTCTCAAAATTTGTTTCTCTCTTAAACCTAAGCAGCAAGAATGCTTTATCGTAACAGGGCAGTGTAAAGTTGTTAATTAGCTACAGCGATGTCTCAGAGCTGCATTAGTGTAGCTGTTTATATTTAGGTATACAGTAACCGGTAGCTAGTATGGGGAGACTGATACTACAAATAGATTAATACTAAGAGTAGTGGTTGTTTAAGAAAGCTTTCCTCTACCAAAATGTCAAACATTTCTGCTAATGTTATTTCTTTCTCTTTGAATAATCCAGAGGATTTGAGACTCTGCCTTGTGCAGTGGGATATGCATAAGGCCCGCTAGCAGATAAGGAGTCTCAAGAGGCATTGTGCCTAAGGCTGTGGTTCAATGATATAGTAAATTCAGTTTTCAGTCTCCTAATATAACTTCAAAAACATCACAGCTATGTGAACTGGTATCAACCACACTGCTAGTTCAAGTTTGTTTAAAAATACATGGATGTACGAACTTGTTGCATCAGACTTCACACTGCATCAGATTCTTCCTGCTGCAGCACTCTAACATTAACTGCTAGAGCAGGAGCATAATGCCAAAGTCAGGTATTCTGGCTAAGGAACCAACTTCACATTACAGTGACATATTATCAGGAGGCTGCTGCTAAAAGAATGATTCTGCTCCTTCATTTCCTGTCAGCTGCTCACTTCCACTGCCAGCAGTACATCATGTAGGGCCACTATTTCCAGTACAAAGAAGGATGGGGGAAATGCACAGCACTGAGGGGCAGAACAGCAAAAACATATTCTGGCAACAGCCTGCAGTAGCATCAATGAAACTGTAAGGTGGGAACCACACCCTAAACTCAGAAGAAGGGCTGTAACATATGTATGCTTGAATCACATTTAAAGTGCTGTGCTCACTGGTGGATCCAGGACATTCAGTATTGACTGCAGAAGCACGTCATAGGCCCCTGGGTGAATCAGTTCTTCCAGTGCTGCTGGCAGAGAGTCTTGATCATTGCCTCATCTAGCAAGTAATTACTACCACGGCTCTACACTTTCTTAATTTCTCCTCTGACAGTGACTTCCACTATCCATCCAGATGAAATTCTGCTGGAGAAGGAGTAAGTGATCACCACTGTTTAAGTCAGAATCTGTTTCAAGAGCCTACCTAAGCTGCTCCAGAAAGTTTTTATTAAGAACATAAACTTTCCAGCTCCCCAGTCTATGTGTTAAAGCATAGCACAGAAGCTGTTTGTTGTTTTTTTTTTTTGTTCCACAATTACAACTCCTCTTTAGCACCGAATTGATTAGACGTCTTCAATTCCTCCTCTAGATGGAATTTATTAGTTTCTGAAGCCATTCCGCTTATTCACAAATATCATCCTGGTCTCTTGAATGCAGCTATCAGGAGACAAAAATAAATAAACAGACCAGACTTCCTCCAGGATTCTTCTCCCCTTTTCTTCCCCCCACCTTTCCTGACATTTAGAAAATGTTACAAAACTTTCTGCCAGGAAATGTATAAAATACATTTACAGTATAGGTGTTTTGTTGATTATAAAAACATTGCTGCAGTAGCAATATAGCAATAAGCTTGTAAATCTCCCCTGTGTACTTGGAGTTCATTAAATTTAGTGGAGTGACAGTTTACCACTCAGCAAAATACAGGATTTTCAAGGGAAGATGCAACACATACAATTTCCAAGCCTGTTTCTTATGGCAAGTCAGTCAGTTGTCAGACTAAATTGTAAGAGGAGATTGATGGGGATTGTTGGGAACATCATATTTGTCAGAGAGGTGCTGGGTCACCAGTCTTTTATTTTTCAGCAAGGGCACTTGCTAGACAATATCAGTTACAGTCCCTTCATCAGTGATTATTTGATTATTTTGGCTGATATGCCATCTCTGTGCTCTTTTACACATGTTGTGAAGATCTAAGCATTCTGCCTAAGGTTAACCAGCTGCCAAGTGATCTTTTGTCTGTAACTCCTGATATGACATCAGCAGTTTGCTAGCGTCCTTTGCACTGGACATAATTACTGTTGCTCACTATCAACAAAATTAGTTTGTTGAAAGGATTATTTCCAAGCAGTAGTTTCCAGTGAGCCATTGACTTGATGTTTGAAATTCACAGTAAGTCTTTGGTAGCTTCAGATATCCTGTATTTGACTTGATATTAGAAGGTCAACTTTTCTAAATTACAAAGAAGATAAATGATATGAGATGAACTGTGGTAAAGCAAGAAAAGACTCAAGAATGTTTCTACTTCTGTCCAGTTCTACGCACAAGTAATAAACATTATTATTATCAATTTGTGGCTCATATGGGAACTGCCTATTTGACTCCTATCAAGGAGCTGTAAGTGTAGAGCTAAGAGTTTACCTCTCTAAGATTTTGACTCTAAAGGCAGAATTTGTCTTCAAGACTCTGGAGTTTAGTTGATTCCATTTTTTCCAAAGGAAGTAGAGGTTGATGGGGAAAGATGCTGTACTAGACCTTGGTCTGAAAACCCTGTCTCTATAGTTGTGTTTGCACAACTTGGCCATGTGGTCAAAAGCCAGCTCCGAAGGCCAAGCCATAAGGCTGTGCAGAGCACAGGACTATTTTGAGCACAGAGTTGAGGTAGTATGGTCCACACTGTTTATGGGTTCATATAGCCTCCTTTGCAGCCCATGTAGTGTATGCTTGCAGCTACCTGCAAAAGGCAGTTTTATATGACTATTGTAGCCAGTGAGTACTAGGTCCTGCTGGTGCACATGGGAATTCTGGAGCATTTTCTTCATCATGTAATATTACTCTCTTGACAACATCTCTAGGAAGAATATGCGCTTCTGTTAAGAGGTGTCAGTGTAAGCAGGAGGTATGTAAAAAACTCTAAAAATCAGCAACAATCCTTGTGAAACTACAGAAAGAAGCAGGAACTTTTGTTGTTAATGTTGCAACCATCTGGGCACGCTCTCTGCTTTCAGATTCTCTTATTTTCTTGGTTTCACAAAACCTGTAGTATTTGCTTCTGGGTTTTGTATCAACACATTAGTTTTATGTTTAATTTTGTTTCAAAGTGACTCAAAGTAAAGCAAATACTAGCAATGAAAACAAATTAAAAGAACAAAAATGCATCACTTAAAAAGAGGTACAGTGTATAGTTAAGTTTTCAAATAAATGTTCAGACATAGGTACAACTTGAAAGTAATTACATTTTAAAACCCTACAAGAAAAACCTTTTCCTCCCTCCCCAAATGAATATTCTGCAAAGTTGTCTCCTTCATGAAATATCAAATTACCAAATGCATGACTGTTTAAAAGAACACTCTTTCCATCTGCATCTGAGGAAGAGTGCGCTGGGAGGGTATCATTCAGATAAATAGGATGAGCCAAATCCTGAGATTACCAAAGTGGCATTGTTAATTGTCAAGATGGTGCTGAATAGACAGAGGCACTTAATTGTTTTGTTTATGCTCCATTGAATCATTGTCTCTTTGTGTTGTTTTTAATTTGCTTTCTACTGTAACTCATGAAACTTATATTACCGCCATTAAGGTGAATTTTTTGAAGCTACATCTGCTCATTGGTTTGCTGATTCCCTCTCTTGAAATTAGATTGATGTAGTGTTATATATTCATTCCAATCTAATGACTTTTCTAGAGCCCCAGAGTAAAGAAAATGGGTTTCATTAATTTCCCTAATAGCATCACTGAAAGACATGTAATGTGCCAAGTTAAAACTTCTTTTGTTTTTAATCTCTTAATAATCTCTTTTCCCTTTGTCCAGACTATCCTTAGTTTTACAAAAATAGAGAGGAATGTAAATGTCTCTTGGTGTATTTGTCAGGGAAGCGAGACTTCAACCATTTTGGTGGAAATGTTTCATGGCATCTTTATGTTCTCTATTGATGTTTATTCCTCCATTCAGCCCATTTATTGCTCCATAAATTGCAGTGTGTATGGTTTCTTTTATTTTTTTCCCATTCCAAGGAAAATGAGGACCAAGTTGCTCAAATGCATCCTATTTGGCTTCCTGAATTTGTGACTTGTGTCTCGATAAAAGTCTGTAAGTACCATTACAATAAGAGGAATTATTTTTGTTGTAGTGAAAGCAAGATCTGAACATGTTTCATTTCTCCTGACCTAACTTCACAGATGGTGAACCTAATTATTTGACACACTAAGATTTTATTAAATGTTCTATTTGCTGGAAAGGAGTTCTCATTATTACAGTTATAGTCTGACTGGGACAGCACAAAAAGGGATAAATACATTCAGAAAAGGCTGTCTGAACCTAGGTGAGAAGCAGCACCAGAAATAAGGTGTTTTCATGGCTTACTTGTAGGATGAGAAATGAACGCTCTTTGTTTTGAAGTGACCCTGGTCTTACTCCATCAGAGGAGTTCATTCAGTTGAAATGTGAGGTTATCAATTTAGTATAGGCTTCATCAGTGTCAGGGCCAATAGTCTATGATTATTTCATGTACTTTCCTTTGTACAAACTTAGACTTACATTCTGGACCATGAATGAAAACTAGGTGGTAAATCACTGTCCAGTGTTGTAAAAGTTTCCCATGCTTATTTACATCACTGTTGGGGTTTCATCCCACAGAAAGAGAAACCTTCCCTCATCTCTTGCAATGTAATTTTAAAGTTTGCTTGAGTTCCACTTTATGTGCATCTCAGGGTTATACATATCTACATCATGTCTCAGAGTGAGATACTGTTATCTCAACACTTTCACAAATCAACATATTTGGAACTACTAAATGGTTGCCCTTAAATACTAGGCTAGCACACTCAATGTCTTCACTGTATTCAGTGTATTCAAAGTAATGTATGGCCTTACACTGATATGGTTGGAACATGAATTAATATTTATTGACACAGGAGCATTAGGGTGCAACACAAAGCCACATCAGGTTATAAGCCAAATGCCAGCTGTTGGGGATGTTGCCAGCACTTCAGAGACTGTTAATCTTGAGCAGTGGACAGAGGATATAATATATATCTTAAAGATATAAACTTAAAGAGCAACAGAAACCAAAATGCCTCTTGCCTCTTGTTTTACACCTGAACTGAAGAAAATAAATCTGGCTTAGTCAGGAGATGCAATGGGCATTTCATGTAGACATCTTTAATCCCAGTACTTCCCTGGCAACTCTATGTTTGGCTGTCATCAGACCATGCTGAAGTTAAGAATGAGTCCAAGCTTTGACATTAAGCACTAATGTGAGACAGTTGCCCATCTGATAAATCAGCCAAAAGGCATTAGAGCATGAGTAGTGAGCCACAGTGTTCGTGTGTTACACAGCAGATATTTCTGGTGGGAAAAGGGAAAAAAGTGTGGTTATTCACCTCCTAGGAGATATTCCTGACTCTTTATTTTGGCTCTATTATGGTATCCAAAGCTATCCGAAAATTTTCTCATCAACGGAGCATGCTTCAATGGCCAATTTATATAATTTCCTAGCAAAGGATTTTCTGATGGTTTTCTACTAATTTGCAACTTCAAAATTTTAGCACTTTTTTTATGGCATTTAGCCAGTCCTTTTCAGTGCAAATTCACTGGTTTGGAAAATTAGTAAGCACCAATTTACCTATTTTTCCTATTATTTATTAGGTCAATTATGTACTATGGAAGCTTCCTTGATATGCTTGCTGGTCAACTCCTGGGTGTTCCAGATTTGACAGAAAGCTCATTAGTGCACTGTCTGTGTAGGAAGAATATCATCCTATTTTAGCATGATGCGTCTGACGTTTTCTTTCAAATGGTATGATACAGCATGAAAACTAATCTTGAACTTGCTCTGCTCTCCAAGTATAATGGAAAACTGTAATTATACCATCCTGAATCCACACCTATTGTGTATTTTGTTAGAAGTGCCACAAGTCTACATTGCACACTAATGAATTTTTCAGTTATGACTTAATGAAAGTGAAGTTTGGGATGGTTTCTCAACAGAAAGACAAGCAGAAACTCAATTCTGAGTAGTTTGATTCACACTTATGAATCACCATGGAAACTTCACAGTAGAAGGTAAATCTTACTGTATGAGATTTACTTTTCCTGCATTTCTTCAACTTACCTGGTCATGTCATATTGTGATTTGTAATAATCCATGCAATGTTTCTCTTTACTTAATTCTATAGAGTTCTCTATGCATTTCTCTGTAACAGTTTTGATCAATTTTCTTACTGCCATATGACTGCATGGTCAGACACTTTAGGATTATTGATTCCCATATCCGTTGGAATGTCATAATATCCATTTTTAGACGGTCTCAAAAGTAAGAGGCATCCACAAGAACAAAGCTGTATTTAATGGGATATTAAATAACTGGTCTTTGAGAAACAGTTTTGGAGCAGGGACAAAAGGTTCCTGCTTAGCAGTAGTGCAAGATGTGCAACACCTGTACAGATTTCAGTCAGTTCCTTCACTGGTTTGCTATGGAAAGTACTTCCTACTGGTCCACGGAAGCAGAAAATGATGTTCTGTCTTACTCCAAACCAGTGAGTCCATACTGGACATGTTATCAAGGTATAGCAAGACAATGAACTTGAACAAGACCTCCTTCTTCCTCCTGCTTAATGGGAGAATTAAATTCCTTATGCAGGTAAGAAATTTATTGTAATTTTACACAAATGTGGTAGCAATATTACGACCATGCCCAATACTTTTCATGGGAAATTCAAATAAGTACTGTCTTGTACATGTCTGGTTCTATATATCTGTCCTTATTTATGTGTCTATAAACTTTTTGGACTATTTAACCATCAATTAGATGCCAAGATTTTACTGCTTTTTATTGCAAGCATAGATTCATATATTCAGCATCTTGCCATTGGGTTGTAAGGACACTTCAAAGTGGCATAACTACCACAATTTCTTCTACCATGGTGCAAGCCTTCTTAAAATTTAAAAAGATAGCAAAAGTAAAAAAACCACCTTTTTCTTCTAGATTTTTTTTTTTTTTTTACTGAAGACACACTTGAAAGTGTCTAATAATATCCGCTAAAAATTCTGTATCATTTCAGATAATGGTCCCTCTCAGATCTGCAGGAATAGAATTCTAAAGTTTTAAATTCTATGCTTTGGCTTTATTTACCACATATGTAAGTTAATGTAAATAGATCACATTGGGATACACCATATTCAGATGATCTGGCTACTGAATTTAACAGTCCCTAGGGTGTTTATGATGCTTTTCATTTCTAGCAATACAAGATGGCTCAGTCCTCGTTTTGAGTGTGGATTTGGAAATTTTCAGAAGATGAGGTATTTGAGCTTGGATGTCTAGTTTGTGTCAGAACTTCACAATAAAATGGAAGAGGTCCTTTCATTCTGTACTTGGACACTTCTTTCAGCCACCAAGATTTTGGATCTACCTCCATTAGAACTAGCATAATGAAAATTACGTAACAGAACAATGTAACATGGTTTTCATCAAGTCTTTCTGAAAGCACAACACAAAAGGTAAGAAAGTGGGCACAGCTGTACTTGTGTCCTCTTTTTGAGCTTTCCAAATGAGCTGATCTCAAAAGTTGCCTGCACCTTTTATCCTTGTTTTTCTGAGGCTGGAATCTTGTGAGGGGGAATTTGGCACCAGAGTAGAGCAGTTCTTCACTCTCTAATTTCTAGGGTTTTCTTCTTTTATTTTCAGAATTAAATCAGCTGTCAGGAATAGCTGTCTTGAAAGCATTTTCAGAATTGGAATAAAGCATTAGAAGGGGTTATTTAAGATTTCAAGAAGCCATCAGTCATATTCAGTTTCATAGAACATAGAATCATAGAATAGTTAGGGTTGGAAAGGACCTTAAGATCATCTAGTTCCAACCTCCCCTCCATGAGTAGGGACACCTCACACTAAACCATGTCACCCAAGGCTCTGTCCAGCCTGGCCCTGACCACTGCCAGAGATGGAGTATTCACAACTTCCTTGGTCAACCCATTCCAGTGCCTCACCACCCTCACAGTAAAGAGCTTCATCCCCATATCCAATCTAAACTTCCCCTGTTTAAGTTTGAACCCATTACCCCTTGTCCAATCACTACCGCCCCTAATGAAGAGTCCCTCCCCAGCATCCTTATAGGCTCCCTTCAGATACTGGAAGGTTGCTATGAGGTCTCCACTCAACCTTCTCTTCTCCAGGCTGAACAGCCCCAACTTTCTCAGCCTATCTTCATATGAATAGATTCACAGGAATGTATTCTTTATTTGAAGCTAAGTTAAATCACTTTCCTCTAAAGTTGCAGGATACGAAAAAAGGCAGTACTCGGTTGCTTGTTTCTCTCAGCTACTGGTGAAAAACAAGCAGTATACAACAGTTTTTCACTCTAAGTATGTTGGGCCACAGTTGACTGGCTTCAATGGACGCTTCAACTATTGTCAAAGGATAAGTACTTTACTTGGAGGCTTCAGTTTTTGCTGCCAGCAAAGGGCAGCGCACTTGCACTTATACAACAGTGCCCATCTCTGCTGAAACACAGCAAGGAAAAATAGCCATGGACTCACTGCTAATCTTTGTCACTGATCACATCAACTGGTAGTGCTACAAAAATACAGATATGGGCTGTAGGTTTAATATCTCAAGAAAGGATTCCTTGCAGAGATGTGTCAGCCTTATGAACCCTAATTTAGATAGTAGCTGAACCGTCTGTACTTGATTTGTGTAGACACAGAAGAATAAAAATCAGTTAGCAGGCAGTGTACTCACATCCCATTTCTCAGCTGCATTGGCTGAATGAAGTGACTGCAACCTTTTAAGCAAGAAGAGACACAATTTCTTTTATGAACCCAGATTCATATGCACTGTATTTTAATCTCAGCCACATAGTACTTAGGCTCACAAGATTACTAAAATGAATAAAAGTCACTGGATTATAAAAGGAGATAGAAAAGTTTAATGATCTGAATTACATTTTATATGAGACTTTCATTTTTCAATAAACTTTCAGAAAACAAGTCTGTCTGTTAGAGGAAAGAATATATTACTGCAGTGCAGGAGGTTTCAATAACTTCAGCCATTCACAAAAGATTATTGAGACATTTATGACTGAGGGAAAATGTTCTCTGTCAAAATAAACTGAGATATGTTTTCCAAGATGCTAGTCCAAGCAACTGCTTCTGGGGTCAAGAAACTTGCTTTGGAAGAGTTGTGTTTTAGCAGGGTCTCAGCAGCTCTCAGTGAAGTGCAATTATGTGACATGTCTGGAGTTGGACCTGATTCAAATAACTGTGTACATCGCCTCTGCTTCCTGCGCTGCATTTGTGTTCATCTTCTTCATAAATCTCATCATATCTTTGGCCTTTGTATCCCCATCTTTTACAGACCTCCTTTGGTATAAAAGACAGCTCTCAAAGTTCACCTCTTAATCCTACATGAATCCTATTTTGAACATTGTCTGGTTTTAGCTCAGAGTGGGATATATGGATTCCAGACATTGTGCTCTGGATTTTCTGTTGATTTTTTTTCATTATCCTGTGACTGTCTAATGTAAAATAATTGTTGCTCTTCAGAGCAGAGCCAGTGTGCTCTCTCCCAGTTCTAAATGTTCCTAGCATAGCTCCCTGAGCACATGCTAGAACTTTTTCCCTTCTTGTTTGTGGGTTATTTAGCTGAGCTGTACTATGAACCCAAAGCAACACCACAAGAGCAGATTTGATTCACAGTCCTATATTGCTGCAGGAGGGGCAGAATAGCTCCTAACAGCCCATCTCATAGCACCTGTGCTTTCAGGGACTCCAGGAAGTTCTGTGGATAAGATTGTCAGAGCTGAGAAGAGTTCAGCACCCAGAGGAGCTTACTCTTTCTCTGTGGCTAAGTGGCATTCCAAGTAAAAGAAACCTTAGATAAGGATAGAAATACATCCTAGACATCTAAGTGCCTTAGATGAAAGCCTGTCTGTCTTTGAACATATTTCTTCACTTTTGAAATGGATTTAAGTAAAGAAGATGTGCAGCAGACTCTGTTTACTCTTTCTCTAAACTTTGTGTATGAATTCAGGTCCATTCACCACTGCATCTTGCTTTTCAGACAATAAAGTTGACATACCTCTGCATACATAGGTGCAAAATTAATTAGGATCAGGATGGGCATACTGCGTGCTGGGTGAAAAACTGAGATGGTTGAGTCCAAACAGTGGTGGTGAATGGAGTAAAAACCAGTTCGTGACCAGCCAAATGGTGCTCCTCAGGGTTCAGTAATGGGGCCAGTTCTGTTTAATATATTCATCAGTGATGAGGGGTCTTTATCAAGGATGAGAGAATCACTAATTTGCAGATGACACCAAGTTGGGAGAAAGTGTTGATCTGCTTGAATGTAGGAAGGTTCTGCAGAGAGACCTGGACAAGATGGATCAATGGGCCAAGGCCAATTGCATGAGTTTCAACCGGGCTCAGTGCCAGACCCTGCATTGGGCCACAACAACCACATGAGAGGTTACAGGATTGGGGAAGACTGGCTGGAAAGCTGCCCAGAGGAAAAGAATCTGGGAGTGCTGACTGTCAGCTGCTGAACATGAGCCAGCTTGTGTCCAGGTGGCCAAGAAGGCAAACAGCATCCTGGCTTTTATCAGAAATGGTGTGGACAGCAGGACTAAGGAAGTGATCATCCACAGGCATTCAGCACTGGTGAGACTGCACCAGAAATTCTGTGTTCAGTTTTGGTCCCCTCACTACAAGAGAGACTTTGAGGTGCTGGAGCTTGCCCAGAGAAAGGAAACAGCCTCACGCTCACAGGCCCTTGTTCTCATGGGGGATTTCGACCACCCTGATATCTGTTAGAGGGACAGTAATGCCCGGCACAAGAAATCCAGGAGGTTCCTCTATTGTGTGGAAGACAACTTCCTTCTGCAAGTAATAGAGGAGCTGACAAGGAGAGGTGCCATGCTTGACCTTGTGCTCACCAACAGGGAAGGGTTGGTTGGAAATGTGACGCTCCAGGGCAGCCTTGGCAGCAGTGATCATGAGATAGTTGAATTCAAGATCCTCAGGACAGTGAGAAGAGCGTGCAGGAAGCTCACTGCCCTGGACTTCAAGAGAGCAGACTTTGGCCTCTTCAGGAACCTGCTCAGTAAAGTTCCACGGGATATAGCCCTAGAGGGCAGGGAGGTCCAAGACTCTCCGTGGACATTTGAGGATCACTTACTAAAAGGTCAGGAGTGTTGCATCCCAAATAGAAGGATGTACAGCAGGAGGTCCAGGAGACCCACTTGGATGGATAAGGAGCTGCTGAGGAAAATTTGAAGAAAAAAAGAAGCTTATAAAAGGTGGAAGCAAGGACAGGCGGCCTGGGAAGAATACAGGGATGTTGTCAGGGAAGCTAGGGACCAGGTCAGGAAAGCTAAGGCCAGGTTAGAATTAACCTTGGCTAGGGATGTTAAGAATAACAGAAAGGGATTCTATAGGTATATTGCAAATAAAAGACAGGCTAGGGACAACGTGGGCCCTCTCCAGAAGCTATCGGGAGAACTGGCTACCCTGGATTTGGAGAAGGCTGAGGTTCTTAATGGCTTCTTTGCCTCAGTCTTCACTGGCAAATGCTCTGACCACAGCACCCAAGTCTTGGAAGGCAGACACAGGGACTGTGAGAATGAAGACCCTGGGCCCACTGTAGGAGAGGATCTAGTTCAAGACCATCTTAAGAATCTGAACATACAGAAATCCATGGGACCTCATGAAATCCATCCTCAGGTCCTGAAGGAGCTGGTGAATGAAGTTGCTAAGCCACTGTCCATCATATTTGAAAAATCATGGCAGTTGGGTAAAGTCCCAAAAAACTGGAAACAGGGAAATATAACCCCCATTTTCAAGAAGGGGAAAATGGATGAGCTGGGGAATTACAGACCAGTCAGCCTCACCTCTGTGCCTGGCAAAATCTTGGAGCAGATTCTCCTGGAAGGCATGCTGAGGCACATGAAGAACAACAAGGTGCTTGGTGACAGCCAGCATTGCTTCACTAAGGGGAAATCCTGCCTGACCGATCTGGTGACCTTCTATGATGGGGGCTACAGAACTGATGGACAGGAGTAGAGCAGCTGGTGTCGTCTACCTGGAATTCTGCAAAGCGTTCAACACTCTCCCACATGACTTCCTTGTCTCTAAGTTGA
This sequence comes from Psilopsiagon aurifrons, assembly GCA_025447955.1. Classification (NCBI taxonomy): domain Eukaryota; kingdom Metazoa; phylum Chordata; class Aves; order Psittaciformes; family Psittacidae; genus Psilopsiagon; species Psilopsiagon aurifrons. The sequence continues at coordinate 15,627 of JAOEHY010049339.1, forward strand.
AGGGACATCAGTTTGACAGGTGGATTACGCAGCGGATAAAGAAATGGCTGGATGACCACATGCAAAGAGTTATGCACAATGCCTCAGTGTCCAGCTGGAGACCAGTAATGAGTGGTGTCCCTCAGGTATGGGTGTTCGGACTGGTCTTGTTCAACATCTTTGTCAGTGACATGGACAGTGGAATGGAGCGCACCCTCAGCAGGTTTGCCCATGACACCAAGCTGGGTGGTTACGTTGATATGTTGGAGGGAAGGAATGCCATTCAGAGGGACCTTGACACGCTTGTGAGGTGGGCTGATGCCAACCTGATGAAGTTTAACCATGCCAAGTGCAAGGTCCTATACCTGGATGGGAGCAATCCCAGGCACAGCTACAGGTTGGTCAGAGAAGAGATTGAGAGCAGCCCTGCTGAGGACTTGGGGGTGTAGGTCGATGGAAAAATGAACATGAGGAAGGACTTGAGGGGTGTTGCTCGATGGAAAAATGAACATGAGCCAGCTTCAGTGTGCCCTTGCAGCCGAGAACGAAAACTATCCTGGGCTGCATCAAAAAAAGCATGACCAGCAGGTTGAAGGAGGTGATCCTGTCCGTCTACTCTGCTCTTGTGAGACCTCAGGTGGGCTATTGTGTATAGTTCTGGTGTCCTCAACATTAAAAGGACATGGAACTATTGGAGTCTAGAGGAGGGCCATGATGATAATCAGGAGGCTGGAGCACCTCCCACATGAAAACAGGCTGAGAAAGTTGGGGTTGTTCAGCCTGAAGAGAAGGCTGCATGGAGACCTCATAGCAGCCTTCCAGTATCTGAAGGGGGCCTATAGGGATGCTGGTGAGGGACTCTTCCTTAGGGACTGTAGTGATAGAACAGGTTCAAACTTAAAGAGAGGAAGTTTAGATTGGATATGAGGAAGAAGTTCTTTACTGTGAGGGTGGTGAGTCACTGGAATGGAAGTTGTGAATAGTCCATCTCTGGCAGTGTTCAAGGCCAGGCTGGACAGAGCCTTGGATGACATGGTTTAGTGTGAGTCATCCCTGCTCATGGTTGGGAGGTTGGAACTAGATGATCTTAAGGTCCTTTCCAACCCTAACTATTCTATTATTCTATGATTCTAAGAAAGCTGTTGAAGAGTCTAGAGCACAAGTGACATAAGGAATAGCTGAGGGAACTGGGGTTGTTTAGCCTCAGGGAAAGGAGGCTCAAGGTAGACCTTATTGCTCACTACATCTACTTGAAATGTGGTTTGTAGGGACTCTTTTCCCAGGTAAGAAGCGTTAGGACAAGAGGTGATGGCCTCAAGGTGTGCCACAGGAGGTTTAGATTGTATATTAGGAAAACTTTCTTCACTGAAAGGGCTGTCAAGCATTGGAACAGGCTTCCCAGGGAAGTGGTTGAGTCACCATTCTTGGTGGTATTTTAAAGGTGTTAGATGTGGTGTTTAGGACATGCTTTACTGGTGGACTGCTTTACTTGGCAGTGTTAGTTTAATGGTTGAACTTCATGGTCTTAAAGGTATTTTCCAATCAAAACAATTCTATGATTTTATCATTCTTCTCTATTCACAAGTTTCAGTCTCTCAAAGCTCCTATGTGCTTGAAATGTCTATTCTTGTTACCTATGCAAAAAAAATTTGCAGCAGTTAAACATGATGCACTTCAACCACTTTATCTCTTATTTGAGTTGCTTAGCTTAGTTTACAAAGGGGCACAAGCTAAGTCACTTTAAGGGAGACGTAAAAACTTGTTCAAGTGCAGTAAATGTGAGAGTTAGCACTGTTTTAACATGATTGTTCTAGTTTTGAGTCTCTTATACAGCACTTGTGTATGGCCAAGTTCTTGAGCTCTGAAAAGACATGACATTGGAAAGGTGAATGCTATTCCTTCTAATTATTTGAGGACTCAGTCAATACACAGGGAATGCTTAAAGATCTTGTTTGTTTGCTAAGAATACCTAGAGAACAACATGTTTTTTACCAAGATAAAAGGAGAAAAGAGGGACAGTCTTAAAATCTGGCATTTGAAAAGCAGCTATCCTATATGTTTAGGTAACAGTTAACAAAGCTTAAATGAGCTCAACTCACTCTGTTGGATGACAGTGCAAAGCATCTCAATGGATTTTGGCAGCACAAAGGTGTGCTGCTGAGACAATTTTTACATTCCACTGTGAAATAGACACTGCAAATTAAAAATAGGAGCCTACTTCTGTAAAAATTAATAGGAATTTTTTCACTGACTTCAAAGGGAGCAGGGTCAGAAATCAAATTTCTTGCTATGTTGACTCTACCTTCATTAGTGACAGAGGGTGAAGGAGGAGAGCAGAGGGATGATTTTTTATTTAGATCTTACCAATTTTTTTTTTCCCTAAATTGCCTCCCTTTAATTTTTAAAATATGATTTACTTCTGAAACATAGCTCAAAATAAGAAGCACATGAAGGGTATATGACATAAATACCTTTCTAGATGGAGACTGAATTAGCCTACCATCTTCTATAATTTTTAGTTCCCCTGCTTCTTTTTGTTTAAAAGTTATTTATACTCAGTGTCAGCTAGAAGAGAAATGTAAAGCATAGAATCATAGAATCATAAAATAGTTAGGGTTTGAAAGGACATTAAGATCATCTAGTTCCAACCCCCATGCCACACTAAATCATGTCACCCAAGCTTCTGCTCAGCCTGGCCTTGAACACCACCAGGGATGGAGCATTCACAACTTCCCTGGGCAACCCATTCCAGTGCCTCACCATCCTCACAGTAAAGAACTTCCTCCTTATATCCAATCTAAACTTCCCCTCCTTAAGTTTGAACCTGTTACCCCTTGTTCTATCACTACAGTCTCTAATGAAGAGTCCATCGCCAGCATCCTTATAGCCCTGCAACAGATATTGGAAGGCTGATATGAAGTTTCCACATAGTCTTCACTTCTCCAGGCTGAACAGTCCCAACTTTCTCAGCCTAGCTTCACAGAGGAGGTGCTCCAGCCCCCTGATCAGTCTCATGGCCCTCCTCTGGACTTGTTCTAACAGTTCCATGTCCTTTTTATGCTGAGGACACCAGAACTATACACAATACTCCAAGTGAGGTCTCACGAAAGCAGAGTAGAGGGGCACTACATTAAATGTGCAGTCTATTTACTTAAACATCATATATTCACTTCCTCTGGAGAACTGATAAACACTTTGTCTCTGTCTTTACTCAAGTACTGTTTGTTGGACACTGACAGAAAAAGAAGCTTTGAAAAGGGAAAATAATCTTTTATTGTAAATGTGACAAATGTGACCTTACATCAGAAATAAATGGGGAAAAAAAATCAACCCAAAACCAACAAAACAAAACAAAACAAAGTAACGAAAAAGAAAACCACCAAAAAGCTCAAGAAAGATCAAATCGATGTTGTGGCTGGATTAGGAACAGCTGCTGATAATTAATTTAGCTTCTTGTTCCAGTTAGTTGTAGGCATCTAGTTTGTAGACTTCAGGGCTTCTTAGGTCATCAGTGTGGTCTTAGCTTTATATTATAGTCAAGAAAATGTCTATAAGTATATGCCATAAGCTTGCAAAATGACACTTGGCACTTAATTCATTCTTATGTATATTTTCCTGGCTTAATCATTTGACTTTGTCTCAGTTATTATATTTAATAAAAGATTGTAACAGTGAGCCACATCCAAATATGTACCTCCTCTGGTATTTTTTTGTTTAAAACACTTGCTCATTCCTTTCTTGGACAATCAGAAACCCTCCTTGGCTGAGTGTACTCAGCAGCTTCTCCTTGTTATCCCAGCAGGGTGAGATTTATCCCACAGAGGAGGCGTCACAGCCCTGCCATCTTACAAGACCTGTTTGAAAAGTCACAGTCACAAATAAGAAAGTGCAACCTTATCAGAAAAATGAGATCCTGTATTTTTACTTGCTCTAGCTTTCACAGCAGAGAATCAGCTTATGAGCAAAGGACTTGGCCTATTTAGGAAAAAAAATACATTTCTTTTAATGTTATTTTATTTTATTATTCATTAAACTGTTTTTTCCTCTGTCTTCCTCCTTGTGGATTTTATAATCCTAAATAATGGAACTCTCTGAAGCCTGGACAATATGATATCACCTTTATGCCAGACATAATCTAACATAAAACTTAGACTGTTCATAAGAAATGGCAGCTTAGGGGTTTTAATGAGGGAATGAGACATTAGATGGTGACAGAGCATCAGTTGCAGGAAGGAAAAATTACATTCAAAGAGTTAGCAAAACCAGCACTTTTCAATGGGTTCAGAAATATACTGTAAAGTGTGATGCACTCAGGTGCTTCATGGAATAACATCTCATGTTTCAAGATGCAGTGGAAAGCACAGCCACTGGTTTTGAAGCTTTTTATGAAAGAAAGGATCAGTGCTTTTGATGAAAATTCACCCTTCTGGGACTGCAAACTGTGGTGTGTGATTAAAAATGATTCACCCAAGACTTTCACACAGAGAGGAAAACCTTGCAAGGGAATGTAACTGCCTTTAGCACAGACCTTGGCTGCTTTTACCTGAACACAGACCTCCAATGACAACTGTCCTACTTTATCACAACAATGTCCTTTATCACAGCAAAGGAACTTTTGCCCTGCATCCCTCAGTCATGAAGTATAGCAATATACCACACAGAACTGCCTAAACTCTAGCAAAATCCGTGCAGAGCACTTATCTCAACAAAATGCATTTCTGCTGAAATACACATTCGAAGCCCAGAAGTTCTATGGAGTGAGCAGTTTTGATGGAGCTTATGAAGGAAGGGAGCCTAAATTAACTGAATTTAAAATCTCCCCACTTCCAACTGAAAATGGGGTTTTCAATCCAGTACCCTTTGGGGAATACACTGAAGAGTGGGCAGAGAGCAGCAAAAAAAAAATTTAGAAGCATCGAACTTGTCATGAAATGAAGCCTTTTTCCTCCATCTATTCCAGCCCTTCCTGTAGCATTGATTTCATCTTGGCCTTGTTTTTTCTGTGCCTATTTGCATGGGCCTGTTGTTATCAATTCTGACCTCTAACATACTAGAGAGATTGTGACTAGACCAGCCTCTACACCCCTGCTCTTTCCCAGTGTGTAAATCTTCACAGGTGGGAAAAAAAATCTGACTTTGGTATTTTTCCTTCTCTTTATTAAAATTTGAGTCACTTTTTTTCATCATTGAATAGATTATTTTATGTCTTAAGGGCTTTTCTAGTTTTAGATGATGTTGTCCTATGAAAAACTGGTTTTGCATTCTCAAGTTCACTAACTGCTGGACCTGCCTGCAAAATTTTTCCTTCTTATTTTAAGAGACCACAGCTGAGTGGTCTGTAGCATGACATGGGTAATACTACTGTCAGTCAACGTGCTGTCACTCAAATCCTTGTTTCATTAGTTTGGCTTTGTCCTTCTGGCAGGAGATATTCAGCTTCCTTTACAATCATATTTTGTGGTGCCAAAGGTCATGCCTTCTTTTCCAGTCTTCATGCTCCTTATGCAAAAGCCCCTTTCAAGTGAGGCCCACAGAGTCACTGGCACATATCTCTCAAACTTAGAATAAGTTTGGTAACTTATTGGTAAATGCAAGCTGAACGTCCTCATCAGCTTTGCTTTTCACTGATGCTTAAAATGAAAGAACTGTATAGGATGATTGCTCTCCAATATTGCTTTTCAATTTTATTCTGTTTCACATTTCACACTTGAACATTGTGTCCTTACTTTTCTTCTCTGAAAGGGAAAATCCCCTGATTCTTGTCAATACTGGAAATCCTTTCTTCAGCATTCAAATAGACCAATACACAGAGAGGTTTAAGTCTTGGAAGCACTATGGTATTTAGTGCAATCAATCAGGTGCATCCTGAAGACAGTATGAAATATGTTACTCATTTCTAAACTGGAAAGACCAATAATATCTAGAGATCAGTGAATTTTTCAGAAACAGACAGATGTCCATCTCTCTCCTCATTAGTTTAGACATTCTGTTTCCATTTCCTGACCAAAAAAAAAAAAAAAAAAAAAAAAAAAAAAGTGGTATTTAAATTTTATCCTTACATCTTACAGGATTATGAACAAGTTTCAGATACATGTGCCCTGGAGTATGACTGGAATATTATCCCTTAATAAACCTGTTGTATAGCATCGGCTCCTGGATCTGTGTAGACTGTGTGGAAGCTTTGCAAGAGATAGGCTTCCTTGAGGTGAACTTCATCACAGCAGAGTCTTTTTCCTGATGCAGAACAACTACTTTTGTTCACATCCACAGCTACAGTGATTGCTGCACTGCCACGAACTATGTCAACATAGCTACTAAGCACTCTGCAGTGCTATTGCCTGCCCAAACAACCCGAAAAAAAAGACACATGTTGAAGACATCTGCTGGTTTTCTGTGCTCTTATTCCTCATCATGATACAGTAGTGAGGCCTATTATGAAGGATATCTGGCAGGATATTGCCAAAAAAACGGTGGAAACAACCCACTTCATACACTAGTACTGTTTTTCTAATAGTTTCTAGTCAGGACCAGCTCTAGGTCAGAGATGCTAACATAAAAAAACTCAGAACCCAATTATTCATCCTAGAAGCCATCAGTCCTTCAGCATATATGGGCAGTAGCAATCCATGGATCTCATGGGCTGTTTACATGATTGTATGTGGATCATATGGGCTGTTTTCTCTGAGAATAGTGAGTCACTGGAACAGGTTGCTGAGACAAATAGAAGCTGCCCCGCGCCTCAAGACATTCAAGGCCAAGTTGGATGGTGCATTCAGCAACCTGATTTAGTGGAAAGAGTCCCTGCCTGTGGTGGGGGTTTGGAGCTAGATGAATTTTAAAGCCCCTTCCAACCCAAACCATTGTACCATTCCATACTTACCCTGAAATATACGCACTTTAATATGTCTCCTTCTACCTTGTCATTCATTCTGTCTAAGTGGTTTCTTGCTTGCCTGAAGACTGTCAGTGGAAGCTCAGTGTATACCATAACCTACCAAGTGTATTTGAGAGTAAGGTTGCTGCACATACTGAAAAATCTATTTCCTATATCACTGCCAATGTTTGCATATTTACTATCTGTCACATTTATCAGGGTGGATCTGAGGTAGGCCTTCTGAGTCTACAGGCTCTGGATCATAAGCACTTATGATATAACAGAGGTTTTTCATTTACTGCACAACATGGAAATTCATTAACCAAAGAAAAGGCTCGTCACAGTCAATAATAGCTGTGGCAAAGAAAAATGGGCCCATAATAAAAATAATGCCAATACAAGAAATTAGGATCATCAAAGATGGTGCAGATGGGAAAACAGCTTTTCCTCACCTACTGTATGATGAACCTGTTCTCTGCAGTATATATTACTCATGATATCAGTTTCAACATTTTAAGCCCCCTGGGGGTAAGGGGATAGCATAAAGAAATATATGCTGAGTCTTCAGCCTAAAAAAACCTTATATTATGGTCCAGTCAAATGGACTGGAAAGGTGTATGATTATTGTGCTAGTGACCCTCTGATATTCACTTCTTTCTTTTAAATGTTTGCCTACCCAAAACATGAGTAGAAAGATCCTTGCTTAACTAAGCTCTCCTGATAAACATCACTGAATAGGAACTGGTTTGCACAATTAAATGAGCACTTCATATCAGAGACCCCAGCCTGGTAGTATCCCACAGAATTCTTCTTTCTTCTTAGCATAATTGAAGAGGTATCATATAATGGTGTCATCGCTGCAGCAGAGTTAAAAGTGAAATGTAGTTTGGAGCTTTAAAACTTCAAAATGACCATTACAACTGAAGTAGAGGGCAATTTCCATCTGATCACAAAGAAATAATCAAAATGCTCTGAACTACTAGTATTCTTTATCGCCCTCTTTTCTTGTTGGTTTAATCCCCAAGGGTTATATCATATTGGAACCATGAGCACTTGCACATTCTGAAATAATGTAAATTATTCAAAACTAGATGTCTATGGTCCATTTCTTGTTGACCATTTGTGAAGAGATCAGCATAATTGCTGAGGTGACTGTCTCGAGAGAGGACGTCTGCAGCGCCTGTTCGGGGAGAGGGGACGCCTGCAGCTCCTGATCAGGGGGAGGCTCGGCATCCCAGAGCTTCAACTCGGAGCAGCAGCAGGCACCGAGGGAACCTCAAGCCCTCGACAGGCTCGCCACCGGGCCGGCAGCTCAGCGGACGCGAGGAGCTGACTCAGAGGGGGCGGTGCCAGGAGGCGGCACCGGCCCTGACCGGGTAAACACTGCCCCGGGAGCGGGGAGAACAGGGCGGGCCCGAGGCAGTTCGCGCGGGCAGGCGAGCGGGATGGTGAGCGCCCGCCTTATGACCCGGGCTCGGTCTGGGAGCTCCGCTCTGGCTGCCCCGGCGGTGGTCAGTGCAGGCACCCAGACAGAGCCATGAGAGGGGAGGACGCGGTGCAGAGCTCGGGGTGCAGAGAGCGCCCGCACTGCTCTGCTGAGGGGAGGGTGCGCGATGGGCGGGGCTGCAC
>JAOEHY010049342.1:0-11022 GCA_025447955.1 Psilopsiagon aurifrons
TGGGAGTTGCATTCTTTCACTTCTCCTTCCCATCCCTCCAGGAGCAGAGGGAAGAAAAAGGGGGAAGTGAGTGAACATAAATCAGCGTGGCTGATTTATGGCCTAAACCAATACACAGGCTACGAATTACAACTGCCAAAAAAGCTTCCATAAAGGATTTTTCCCATTGTCCATGGAATCAAAGGTGTCAGGTCTCTAAAATTTGCATAAAATGAGACATTTTGAAGAAGAGGAGAGAGGAAGCAATTTGAATGCCACAGAAATAATTGTTGAATTATTAATGAATTTGATTGCAAAATAAAGAAGTAGTAGGAGTTGTGAGAAAATAGAATGACCAAACTTAGCTTTTGTGGGGAACGCTTTACACTAATGATGAGGTATACTTTGAGTGTGGCTTCAAGGAGCCATTATATTTAGGAATTAAAAAAAAATAGTTATTGCAATATACAGTAATTTAAATATGAATCATAACCCCAAAAAGGCTAAGCACATTGCTTACTATGTGAAGAAAAGGGTGAGACTGACGAAAAAAGTGAGAATGAGGCTTCAGGAATTACTTTACACACCTGGCATACAGTACTCCAATAGTCATGTAGGAAGCGTCCACTGAAATACTAGCAGGAGTGATCCACTGACAACAGGAAATGGATATTTGTAACTTCCTTGGTCTGAGAAAGAAAACAGCTGGTCAAAAACTTTCCATAGAGTCCCCGCAGTTTCTGTCCTCTGTCAGAATCCACATCTGTAAACTCTTTTTGATTTTATTTTTTCTCACTGGAATTTCAGATAGAGATGCCTGGCTACAGGTTATGGTCTATACTGAGGGAGTTTCAGTAGATACAAACAACATGCTTATCAGAAATGCTAGCAACTGGCGAACAGTAGAATTATTCAAAATAATATCATTACAAAGAATTTGGAACATAATGTAGTTTAGTCCATGGGGAACACAGAGATTTTGGTTGGAGGCTTTAAAGCTGGCTTAACTGTGTAATATGACATGAGAATTCTATTTATATTTCAGCATGAACTACTGTGTCAGAATGTTTTCAATGAAATGAGTAGGAGGACATGTTTTCTTCTTAATTAAATTATTTCCAAAGTCAGATCACAGTGTCACAATTGTTGAAAAGATCTTCTAGGCTTACAAAATAGGGAAATTAAGCTGAACCCAGTTTTTAATCACTTAGGGTTTGTTGTGTATAGAACCAAACTCTGTACAGCTCATTTAAAATATGTAATAACTTATAGTGTCCTTATTTTGTAGTTTCAAATCTCTGACTATATTGAAAGTTTCACTTCTGAAATGTGAATTTGTATTATGCAGCCTATTGTCTAACTTACACTGGGAAACAGAAGACTTGTATGAATTTCTGAAAAGGAGCAACACCAGTTTTCATTTACTGGTATGAGGAAAGAAAAGGAAATGGTGCAAATCAGCTGACTGGAGCATTTATGTCATCATTTACACTGGCCAAAAGATCCTTTTGTTAAAGATAAGATAAAGAAAATTTATGAGGATAGCAAGAATCACAAGATATGTCTCTGTGTCTATAGTAGGTATGGATTTTCTCAGACATGGGAGAGTATCATAGAGTACTACTGTGTAAGAGTAGAAAAAGTATGGACTCTGTACATTCCAGACAGATACTCTGAAAAGTATCTGTCTGGAAAGGATGCTTGATTTTTCTACTTACTGTGACCATTCCCAGTCACAGATGCTTATTTTAAGGCGCAAGTGATGTTTTTAGTGTGCTTAACGTCTATCAGCCTTACAGAACCAATCGCACTCTGGGTTGTGAAATAGCTTCCATAGTGCTGCTCTCTCCTGAAAAGACTTACTCATTGATTTTTGGACCCCACAGTAGTTGCACTGACTTTATATTCTCCCACATGTACTATTGAGTTATTGTACTGAGGGGTTCCATAGATCGTGGAGTTGCACTCAAGATCCAGATAAACCAATAGCTATAGTCTTAGTAAATTCAGGGGACACTTGATGAGATTTAGTATTTATGCTATTAAAACTTTAATACAGTGATGATGTAGGTGCTAAAGAACACAATTGTCTCTCAAGAACATGAGCTGCATTGGCCCGTCTTTTAGTTCACTGACCAAAGAGCCGAGGAAATGCTGGATGACAGTGATGGGCTAAAAGGAAATGGCCACGTCTGAGCAAAATGAAGCCAAGAAGGTGATTTGAGTCATAGGCACATCTGTGAGTCACAGGGCCTCCCAGGGTGATTGCTGGGATCATGCTAAAGTTTATGACCTTAAGCATATTTTTTTCTGCAACTCATTGACCCAGTATCTGCAGAAGTTGATATTATTTGATATTTTCTAAGTGTCAGTTTTGCAGGGTTTCTTTTCAGAAAACAACTTTGGAAGAAGTAGGAACTGTGGTGTGACAAGAAGTTTCTGGTATCAAGGGCAGTTGTTTCTCTAGAAGTTATAAATGCTAAAAGAAATGTTTGTGTTTTTGAATTAAAGGAATGGTTTCCTTCTGTTAGGAGATGGAAATCTACTGTGGACATAAGATGTAATTTAATTTGTGCCTAGACAGGCAAACTGTCCAGAGATTAAAAGAATCAGCTGCAAAGGTGAGGAACTAGTATGAAATGCTGAATGATATTGCTGGAAAGGTGAAGTATATGTCTCATGTTACTCTGATGAGGGCATTCTCAGTTGTTGAGTTCACTCCACAGTTTATATGTTGCCACATTTGTTAATAAAACTGCTTGTTGATGTTAGGGCCTGTTCCAGAAATCAGTGCAGTGCCTCCTAAAGATGCCTGCACTGGTAGCTGTTTAGCTATTAATGGACTTCATGGAACTTATATCAGCCTAGTGAGTAACATCCCATCATTGTCCTTCTGTTACAGGAGGTGGCATCTGTGTGAAGCAAATATCTCTATGACCATTCTTCTCCCAGAGACATTATAAAGTGGTAAAACTACACCTGTTCCATTTTCAGAACATAGGTCGCAGGTGGAAGCTGAATCTGTACTTAGACTTGTTAATAAGATCAAAATGTGATGTGTAAATCCCTATCTTTTGTTGACTTTGCGCCAAGTGTTGTGAAGTTGTCCAGAAGGACTAAGCTGCTCTTATCAGATGGTAGCTCTGGTTGGGGTCTGCAAACCTCTTTGATTTGCTGTCATCCACAGCTTGTGCATAAAATAAAATCACGTTTGGATAAGGCAATTCTCTTTTTTTTTTTTTTTTTTCTACAACCAAAATACAGCCAACAAATCCTTGTAAAGATACAACAGTAAACAACATGGTCATTTTCCATTGTTCTTACTTATCCTGCAAATGCTTTCCTCCTTTGGGTTGTTAACAGGGACAGTGTTAATACCTGGAGTATACCTGGGATCTGTTACAGGCAAAAAGGAAAGAGTACTCAATGGTGAGACTGTTTCAGGCAGGGCAACCACAGAAAATCAGTCTGAGGAGCAGTCTACCCAGTAAAACAATGCTGTGAGTTAAAAAGGCTTTGTGTATGCAAAGTATTTTAATCTAAATAGCATGGCTTACAAAATAGAAATAGAGATGTGGTAACCCCTGTTTTGCCACATGTCAGTACCAAGGTTATGGATTCAATACTCATGGAGAGTTTATATTTGTCTAAGAGTTGCCAGCACATGTTGATCTCTGTGGCTACATCTTCAGGGATGTGACAGTAAGATTAAGCAATTCTAAGGAAGTCATGTTTTTCTGAGTAGTGATGGAGCTAATAGAATGGTTTGAATTTTTTTACATAGTGGATGATCTATTGCTGTTTGTTCCTGTGATTTCACATGGCTTGAATTATATTTCATTGCTGTGCGGGTTTTATACTAATACTTTGGAATGACTGTTTGGTGCCCATTTTTACTATAATGTGTGATTGAAGATCCAGTCAGTGGCTTTTTTCATTAATCATCATAGAACTCCTTCTTATTTACACCATTTTGAAAGACACTTGTGATAAAATGTACCAGTCACCAACTGAATTAAGTGTCATGCTTTTGTGATCTGAGGTATTAGCCCAAAACCCACCTAATCCCTAGTCCCAGATTCACTACAAACACCTGACAGGTAGGGAGAATATAATTTCTACTGCCCTGACCATGGACCAGCTTTGAAATAATGAAACAATCTGTACTCTCCTGTTCCACACAAACTGAGCTCTGTCTACTCTCCACACCATTGTGGGGTTCTAGCCACAGTAGGCAGGATAAGAAAACACAAAGGGGTTGTTATTCTCCTTCTATACGTTTTTACTCAGTAAGAAAGAAACAATTTCTGTGAGACTGATATGAAGAACTGGCTCTGAATAATTGTTTCAGATCCATGTTGTTATTTACAGTTTGCAAGTTCACTTTGCAACCATAGGCCTGGGCATTTTTTTTCTCTTAATGTTGTCACTCATGGAACAAAAGTCTCCAGGACATTGTCCCTTCTGCACACAATATCTACTCTTTGAGTCTACTCAAAAGGTGTAGTTACTACTCTGACTACCCTAATTCTTATCAAAGAATGAATGAGAAGATAGATTATTCTTCCTCTCCTTGAAGAGGCAGTCTATCCCTAATCTGTTTTTTCAAGTGCCTATCAGTTCTTCTGTTGTATGTTCCACCTAAATTTCTTTTTGCATTCAATTTTGTCTCATGCCCAGTCCCTTCTAGAAATAAAAAAAAACTTATTTCATTAGGTCTCTTATTATGAATTCTTGATTAGAATACATTTTAAGTTCGAGAAAAAGGATTTTAAAAAACAAAATGAAAAATCTGTATTTCTCTCCATAGCACCAATACTTTGCTGGCATTCACTACTTTAAAATATATAGATATGTTTTTGGGGATTTTTTTTCCACATTTAAGGTTCATTTTACTCTGTGGGACAGGCCTACAGAACACAGCGTGCTTTTACTACCAGATAAGTAGTATGTTAGTAATATATTAGAGAGCTATGAGTAAAAATAATTTTAATTTAATATCATTGATAAGAAGAAACAATAATTACTATAGAACAGTATTTGCAAATTGGGTAAAAATGCATTTTAAACCAAGATATTTCTGATAAAAAAGGTGCTATCAAAACAATAACTGCACACAGAGAAATATTTCAAATATATTTACATATGTTATAGATACATTTGTATATGCTTGGGTTGTTCATTGCTACTTCACTAATCCTGTATTTGTCACATGTAAAACAAATTCAATTTCCAGGGCTGACACAGCCTCCCCAGCACCTTGAATCCTCATTCCCCTTGTGATAAGCATGCAGCCTGCTGCTTTAATTTAGACTAGATTTCAGACTTCACTTTAAGTAGTGGTAAAGTTGTAAATCTGAAGTTTAAATGAGATTTATGGTCTAACTTGAAAGGAACCATGCTGAACAGCTCAAGGACATCTCTACTCCCATCTCTACTTGCATAAGGCAATCTACCTTTCTTGGTCCAGCTATGCCAGCAAAAGAACTCTGTGGCCCCTAACTCTTCATTCTTGGTTCAAATTCTCCTCCAGTTAAGCAGGTAATATGATTGCTCTCTTATCTTATTAAAGCAAACATACCAAGATAAGTCTAAGCACTACTGATTTTGCTTGACAGTAATTACACTGCACCACGAAGCAAGCTTCTCCCCCACTGCAAAACCCACTGCCTCAACAGACAGCTGAGCTAGTTATCTCTCATACAGGTTCAGCTGGATCTGAAACGAAGTATAAGCCCACCTTTAGCTTCTTCACTGGGCTGATTCTATAGTGGTTTGGTGCAGTCTTAACTATGCTGCTCACCTATCTGCGCTGCTTTTCTCCTCTGGTGCGATTAGGAGCAGGTGCTGCATGAGTTGGTGCAAGTAAAGAAATTTATACCCAAAGTTTGCTTAACTCATTTGGTTTGCCTTTTTGGAAAAAATAAATGGTCTGAGCATTTGGAGAAATATTGCAGGACCCATAGCACAGCACTGAAAGCTAAGAGAGATCATATCTCCTCAAGTCAAGAAAGAAAAACTCAAGCCCATAATAGATCATTGAAATGCAATTGCTGGAATTTGGTTTGAAAAGATTATGTAAAAGTTGATATCTTAATTGAAAATATTTTCTTCAAATGAAATGATGCTATAAGTACAGGATAGAGTATGTAATTAATTTCATTAGCAAACATCCTGAAATTTATTCAGCCATACTCAAAGCTGTTAGAACATGCTACAGAAATGTACTCTGTCCAAAACTGATTAAAAGAATGAATCTGAGGGTGGCTTCTACTGCTGATAATCCTGTTTACAACAAAAGAAGACTGATGCCTTGTCATTTTAAAAAAAAACCAACAGAAGCTAAGAAAAAGAAGCTTTAACCAATCAATCTGCATTTTAACACATCCTTAAGCTAGCAGAGGATTTCTATCCATCTTCTGATTTTGGTTTGTTTTACTTGTTGTGCTCTGTGTTATTCACAAAAACACTGTTTCAAATCATCTATTCCTGCAGAGAATTTGCGGATGCCGAATAACGTGAATAGCCAAGAAATCTGTAATTGTTCACCCTGCATAGTCTCCGGGTTTAATTCCTTTCTAAGGTCTGTCCAAATTGGAAAGTTTGGCTGTGAGTTGGTATACTCATGAGAAAGAAGTCCTCATAAACTGAGTGGCCAGCAGTGCCCTGTAATGCTGTAGGCATCCTGTCAGATGTACTATACTTGTCCTGATAGTACTAGGAGCTGGAAGTTGGAGGATGCCATTATTATAGGTCCTCCTCTGAATCCTAAGGTGTAGATTTACTCTTTCCTGCATGTGGATATCTCTGCAGGTGTCTCAGGTATATTCAGCTTGGTTGTATCTAATTCTCTGGCCACCGTAGTAGTCAGTGCTGGTTTATTGTAATTATGCATACCAAGGTAGGACCAGAATTTGAGGAGCCAGCCCTGAGGAAGAGCTTGGTGGTGCAGCGTAGCAGCCTCCATCAATGGGAGAGCTTGGTGGTGCAGACTGATCTTAGAGCAACCTGGACAATGTGACTCAGTGATGGGAAAAGATTAGCCAAGAAAGCAAAACTTGGTTCCTTCTAGCAGATGTGTTTAAGGGGAGGCCTGCTGAGTGCTAGAGCAGTCTTTTCTTCAGTTTAACAAAAAAGCTAAATCAGTAACCTCCAAGCATTAGAGCAAGATGTGCTGACTGGCTGGAGAGGGTGCTGGAGGGCAGCTGGCCTTCATAATGTGATTTGATAGAGTTGGAGATGGAAGTTTCTATTAATGAGAAACTTACAGTTCAGAGATCTTTTTATTATTACTGCATATGGTAATGATTTTTGTGTTTGAACTGAAATAATAACGAAAAATGAAGCAGAGGATGAACAAGTTTCACAGTGTTATTTGCAACCTTTAACTGCCAAGGAATGGTAATACAGAAGATTGGCCTTCATTACAAATTTTTCTGAATGAATTAAGAAATGTACAGAGAAGCCTCAGGTTTTTAATTAATAATTTTATACAATTTCTAAGTGCATTTAGTGCCTTTTTTCCTGCTCTCCCAGTTGCCTTTGTGACCTCAGTTACTGAGGAACCAGCTCCAGGCAAATTCCATAAATATCCCTGAAGCATCTTTTCAAGACTATTTGGCTTTTATTTGCAGATGTCTAAACAGATGCTGCAGAACAGTCTTATATAGGGATATATATATATCTTTACTTACTGTAAAGGTTGATAATGCACTATTGAAATTTTTATCTGGGATTCTACTGGCGGTATTTTCATTGTTACTAGACTGCCCATTTTTCCATGGTTGCTCTTTAAGGACGTGTAACAAGGGCTAATGTTATTTCATGACTTGATTTTACAATTAACAAAAAGTCAAGTGACTTTAAGGATGATCTAAATAAATAAAGTGGAAATGTGAATTTGTATTCACAGCTATACCAGCTACTCTGTTTTGTCTGCTGGGGGTTTGTTTGAGGTGATTTGGCACATTCAGTTTTATAGGATTAAAGATAAAGAGGAATCACAAACTTCTAAGCATGCTTTCTTTCACATTACTAAGCTGTCAATCAAGTCTTTTCTGTCTTATTATACCAAACTTCTTGTCTTTTTCATATAAAAGCAAGGGACAATAATTTTGAAATTATTCAGTGATCTTTTTTCTTAAATATTTAAACTTTTTAAGCAATTAAAGTGACATCCTGTAGTAGCATATTTACATAAAATACTAAAATTCTAGGTACAAAACACTTCCAGCATCATATGCTTTAATTTCTTATTTGTCCACTAATGGCTAAAGTATAAATAGCCTATTTATATTCATTTTTTTCATTTGAATATCCTTCCTTTAAATTCCTTTTTAAAATAAAACGTTTATCTTGTATAACTTATCATAAAGTATGTTTGCAGATTACATACCAAGATCTCTCTCCAGAAATGTAGCATAGGTGCTATAGCACTGACCTCTTCAGCAGTAACTAACTTCTAAGTGGATCCACAGATCATGAGGTGAACACAGTGAATGCAGAAAGGACTGAACCTGCTTTTGTGGTTTACGTAACACAAATAATATTTGCTGTTGACAGATGGAATAGAGTGCTCAGGACTTAGTAATAAAGAAGAGCAGAACAGATAAGAGAACACTGAGTGTAGAGGGCATAACTCTGTAACAGACACAGAGTGTTTGGAAGATGAACAATATAACAAACTAATTATGTTTCAGTACAAACCGTGCCTGAATAGGAGATGTGGTCTGAGCCAAGCTCTTCGTACATGTGGCTCACACAGCCCAATTTACATCACGCTTTTTCAGTGAGTAATTGAGCACCCCACCATAGAGCTGTTTAGCTCTGTGATCATTTCCATGAGCAGTTACCATACACGTCCAATCTGAGGAACTGTATGCTCTTTGCAGAGGTGCACATAATGAGGTATTTTTGCGTTTGTTTACATGCAATTAACAATCGAGTGGAAGTCACAGTTTGAAATGTAGCTGCTTGCCACCTTTTTAACATTTTGAAATGGAAGTTCTAGATTTGTTTCTGTCAGTTAAGATGAATAGAATTTCTTATAAACTATAAATAGTATACTATTTATATAATATAAATAGATAAAAATTAAAATAAAAAACTTAGATCAACTCAAAACATTAAAATAGTGTTCTGCAAAATAATGCAATTGTTTTGCCTCTTTGACCCCTCTTAGAATATTGCAGTAAGTTTCACACGACTGGAACATTACTTTCCTGTACAGTCATTGGTTTATCTTCAGAAATTGTCATAAATACCTTACCTTTTCTTGCCCTTGGAAATTTTTCACCAAGAAACTGCCCAATAAAGCTTCATTTGAAGATTCACCTCTGATCTATAAGTGATGCCAACTGTCTCTAGGCTCTTGAGGATCATCTGTCTTTTTTAATAGTGTCTCATTACATTAACCTTCCTGTCTGTGGCTTTGGTTGACTTCTATGCAAGCACAGCAGCAATTCTTTCCCTTTTCTTTTACTACGCATTAACTTCTGTCAGGTGTGTTTTACAGTTAAAAAAAAAAAAATATTTTTTCCTTTCCTTTGATATGCCCTGTAAGAAATTAATCCAGAAACCATGGAATTAAAATTGCTCAAATATGGTTCCTCTGCATATAATTACACAATTGAAAGAAAGCACATTCCTAATTGACAGGAAGGAAGAATTTCCCCAAACTGTGGGAACAGGGAGCATATGAGTTACCAGAGGTTTGGCAGATTTTAACATGCATAGGAAGTTCTTTATTCAGAAAAATAAAAATGACATTGTAATGTCCATAATAGATGATCTCCTTAATGTGAACTTGAAAATGGATGAAAAATTGTTTTTCAAGTCACATAGTACTTTTTTAAGTGGCTGAAGACTACACAGAATCACTGGGCTAAATTTTTGTCTGCTACGGTGTATATAATAGAATGTAATATAGCTCTGAAACTATGTTAACATACTATATAAATTTAAATTGCAGTATCTGTAAATTTTTCTGTGCACAGTGGTGTTTTTATACTCAAAATATGACATAAATATTGTCAAGACAGAATTCAAGGTATATTATAGAGAAGAAAAATGACACTCCTGACAGACTATATGTTATTTGCTGATTCCTTCTGAAATTTACTGGAATTTTGCTAGTGGCTTGAATGGGAGGAGGAGCCTTCCTCCTATGGAAAAGAATAAAGCATAGCTATAGGTTAAATTTCCATTACAAGATTGGCTTTATATCTGTGACCATGAATTTTGGTCAGAAAGTTTCCTGGACAGTTGTTATTTGGTCCAAAGTTTCAGGATGTGTTGGGCATGTGTCTCAGGAGGCACTGAGTCATAGTTGAAAGGCTGCAAAGAAATTTGCAACTTCTTGCCTCTAGCTTGAGCTGTGGGTGATGGTTGACTTTGTAGGGGCACAAGGGCAGCCCTTGCAGAAAGAGCCCTGGATGAGACGTATATCAGGAAGCAATTCCTTGCTGCTCTTCAGATAATAGGTGTTCATCCTGAGCTATTCCTCTGTCTCTGTTGATCCATCCACTGTATGTGCACAGCTGAAGTTTGCCCAGGATGGCTGTCTCTCTTTGGATTCTGTCTTCATGGTAGCTTTCAAGGGTTGACCTTAAACCTTACTATAGCTGTGTCATATGGGTTACTAGTCTGAAAGGCTGGCAGCATGGAAAGTGGGGTGAGCTGCACATGCCTAGGAACAGTTGTCTGGTGGGATCATGTAATGTACTTCAATTTTGAGGATAATGATCTCTGGGAGGACTACAAAGGCTGAATGAGATGATGAAGTGGTCATTTTTAAATCAGATTCTGCAGAAAGACCCTAAGCATAGGGAGGAGTTGGGAATCATTTAGGAAAATGTAGTTTACTCTTTCTTTAGTACATATTCTGATATCATGCTTCCTAACCTTTGGACTGCAGGAACATGGCACGGTTGCATTTTAAGCAAAGAGATATGAGAATTACAAACACACACATCCCATATCCACCCATCTCTCTTTATGGAAGTTTGAATGGCTTAATTTTTATCACACTGACAAAGCTTTTCT
>JAOEHY010049343.1:0-10485 GCA_025447955.1 Psilopsiagon aurifrons
GTAGCTGTGCCTGGGATTGCTCTGACCCAGGTGCAGGACCTTGCACTTGTCATGATTAAACTTCATCAGGTTGGCATTAACCCACCTCACAAGCATGTCAAGGTCCCTCTGGATGGCATTCCTTCCCTCCAGCGTATCAAAGAGTAGTTAGGGTTGGAAAGGACCTTAAGATTCACATGATTCTATGATTCATATTAAAGTGACACGCACATTCTTTATGTGGTAAGTTATTTCTCTTATGTGTTATAAATCGGTGATATATTGTATGTATTTTTAAAAATGCAACTAATTAAGAGACTTTTGCTGAGGTCCATTTATCTTAATATTTTAAACTTATGTTTTCAGTTTCACATGGTCTTCATTTTCTTTTTTTTTGGTCTAGGTTTCTGCAATGTACTTCATTAGAGTAACTCTATGTTATTATAAACCTTGGTACAAACTCTATTACATGTAAAAAGGTTTGCTATTTGTTACAATTAGAAGTAGTTACCAATAGATCCATAAATGTTTATTTAGGTCTGTTGTCATGATAACTATGCAATCAGCTTGGAACTTTGTGTGTGTTGTCCAAGTTAAGTGTAATCCACAGTAGCTCTAAAAGCATGTATGTTGAAGGATTTTTAGACTGTTTCAGACAAATTGCATAAACTCACATACATTTACAAGTCATTAAAGTGAATGTAAAACCTTGTTAGCTAGTAGAAAAATAAAATAAGTTTCCTTTCAGTAAAGGCTGAACCCCATCTTGGTCTTGTGTAAAATATTTCCTTAGATACCTTTTCTGTCTTTTACATTAAACAAAGTGAATATGAAGGATGAGTTAACCTTTCATATATTAACATGTATTATGTTAATGTATTATGTTAACATATTAATGCAGTATTTAATTATAAATCTAGAAAAATAAAATGTAAGGAATCCTGTAATTGCTTGTACAGAGACTACGTGACTGCATGTCTCTTTTTGCTGCGTTGAGAATGGCAGAAGTTAATATCCTCACTCAGGTGACAGATTCTTCAGACAGTTATATTCAGTTTAAGTTCCATTTTAATAGAATGAAAACATAAACTATTTTGGGAAAAAAAGGCATTGACAGATTTTTCAATGGTAAGTGGTCTGTTATTTTCTCAGTAAATATTAACTGTATTTTTACTAAAAACCAGTTTGGGACTTGATGTAATTGTGAAGATGCATAATTGGGTGGCTGGATTCAGCCTTCTGTGAAGGCTAATGGATGTGCTGAAACAACACAGCCGAAAACTGTTCTCTTGGCAGTTGAAAGTGAGGCAAACTATATATTGCCATTGTTAAAACATGTCCCTGTGTTCTTAAGCAGCATTCAATTCTGAAAAGTGAGCTTCCAATGAGAAACAGTAGCATTCTGCTGTAGAAATCTCACCATGGAGTGTATTTGTGGATTTAGCCCAGCAGTTTTAAAGGGAAAGTAAATTTTTGCTAGTTTTAATACCAATTACCTCTGCAGTGGGTGGCATACACTGAGCTGAGAGGTGTAGTCCAGGTAGGAACCTCCTCCTTGTGACCCTCACCGTGCTTTATTAGAGGGACTTGGTGCATCTGGGGACTTAAGTTGAATTGGTCAAATTTAACTGGTCTTGCACAAGAACTCCCTTTCTATACAGGATACAGTGAAGTCCAGGTGTTTGCAGCTTTAGACCAATGACTTTTTTGTTCTTTGGGGCTTGTGGTTTTCTTTACTCTCTTTTTTCTCTAGTCTCCCTGTTACTCTGCTAGGTTTTCTTTACTCTTTTTTTCTTTAGCTCTTCGCTTTGAACTGACTCCCAGACCTAACCCCATTTATGGGCCTTTTGCTTAGCTCTGCTTTTGCAACAACCTGCCACACCACATTTAAGTTTAGCTTCATGCACTATGCTTACAGAGGTACTTACTTACTACATGGCAATGCCTTCTGAATTCTTTTGCCATTATCCTTCACTCATGTAGCTGGAACTGGAAAAAACCTATTTCTCAGTCTTGTTTTACATCAGCCAATAATTCGAATTGGAACTGATCTTTCTCTAGGCCAGTGTGACTATCCCCTTCACATAAGCCAGAGTAGTTACAGTCTTAACCTGCAAATATACTTCAACTAACTGCAAATGTACCCCCAAGTATCAGTTTACCTGATCAGCTTTTTGGCATTATTTGTCTACATGAGATGATTGCATCTTACATTTCTTAATTTAACCATAAATTGTCATAGCCCAGCGAATGATGGTAACAGCAACAGTTAATATAACAGGTCCTCTTCTCATGAATTTGTGTTAACTGTTTCTAATCTGAATCTTTGCTATACCCATCAAGCCTAATGCTAGCCTATCCCAGTGCTACTAAACATGTTCTCTTAGTCCAAACTGGTACTGGCAGTCCACCTATTTAGTTTCTCAAGTTCTTCCTCACCTTAGTTTTGTTGTGTTTTTTTTTTTTTAATTTCCAGTCTCTGTCCTGCTCAGTGGTAAACAGATGTGAGGAAGTAAGCATTCAGAGAAATAGATAAATGGGGGTCTCGTATTTCGAAAGAAATACCTTTTTGTTCCATCTCCCAGATTCAGGTATTTTGCTCTGCTTAATCTAACCCTTAAATCTCATCTCTTCAACCTTTTATTGGCTCATTCTAGTACTTGTTGTTTCTTAGAGTTCGTGTGGTGAGAGAATTCTATGCTCAAAACTCTCTAGATAATGGGAATCATATTGAGCATCCACCAAAATTACAAGCAATAATGCTACTTAGAGTATAAGTAATCTCATTTCAAGTATTCTCATGAAACACAGTTCACAATGGAAATCCAGGGTTGTGTGGTAGAAGAATGTAAGCTGTCATTTTCTCTTCACTAGGAGAAGAGCATTGCTTGTAATGGCGGTCTCCAAAAAAATGAAAAGATCTGAAATTGCTGGCAAAGCTTATGTAAATGTGTGCAAAAATAAGCTGCCACTTCCAATATAAATCTCACAATTTGTTTTGCATGCATGTAAAACAAGGTAAGTGAATGTGAGGAGCTACATACATAAAATGTACATTCTTTTGGTATCTCTATGTGTTTTTAAACTTTCTGACCTGTAATTACTGTCATTAATGAGTGCAATATTAAGAAAGCAAACTTGTTTCCAGTTTGTTCACATCATATATAAAGTAATTTTCACATTCTTGTTTTAGCTGTTAGAGTGGAGAACAACTAGCACATGAATTTTTTTTTTGCAAAGTAAAACAATCTTATTAGTTCATCAATCCCTAAACAGGTAAGAAATCAAGCCTGGCTGCCAAGTTAAAGAGCAGTAATTCTAAAAATAATGTTACTGGGGTTTGGTGGGGTTTTGGGGGTTTGGTTTGCACGTGGGTTAGGGTGGGGTCTTTTTTCAGATAGAAAGCATCTTGCTTCAAAGCATTGTGCTTCTTTTACATAGTGTTTAAAATGGTCCTGTACTTTGAGTCCAGACTTCCATAGCCACAGATATGTACGATTGGTTTCTTTAATACACAGTTAAAATGCTGCCAGAAGCAAATGTAATTAAAAATCCCTGGCTGACTAAGGACAACTTGGTCATTTTTGATATATACAAAATTTATGCATCCTTGGGAAAGTGGCCTAGTGTATTATCCTGAAATGTTTCAGAGAAGAATTGTTAAGTATGCAGCATAGCTTTCATCTTTCTGTTTCTTAGTATTGCCTAGCAGGGTATTTCTGGCCTTGAATCCTTGCTCAAAAAACAGTATTTCATGTTATCCTTTACTCTGACTATATGTAAAATTCATTAGTTAACTGCTTTTTAATAACAATTGGCCAAATAGAACATAGACAAATTCTTCTAATAACTTAAAATGTCATGATTTCACTACATGACAAGGAAAATTGCTTGTTCCAACATTTCTGAAATCGTAGATATTATAAGTGAGAACTTCGTTATGTTTCTGAACATAATACCCTCCTTTTTTTTTGCCAACTTTCTTTTTCTTACCCTATTTTAATGTTTAAATGCTCTTAGGGTTACTTAGGGAGGCCTGCTGCTAACAAGAAGGCAAGCTCTGTGCTTCTTGATCAAAATAGCTCTTGTAGATGAGTTCTGCTCAATTAATGTTGATAGAGACCAGAACAGTTCTCCAGAAACTCTTGCTTGTGACTAAGGCTGGCACATGTTGAAAGCAATGATAAGCCTGCGTTTTCTGGCTTTAGTAAAATGAAAGTTCAGTGAGGAGATTTGTAATAATTTCATTACAAATATAAAGACTGGAGATGTGAAAAGACTGAGTAGTGTCACAAAACCTAATGCAGACTCATGCTTTAGAGATCCAGATTGTAATTAAAACCTGAAGCTGTTACACATTAGCATGCTTAGAATATACCTGTCAGTTTCCCTTCTCTCTCTCTCTCTCTCTCTCTGGTTTTTTTTTTGGTTTTTTTTTTTTTTTTTTTGTGATGTGCTTAAAAAAAGAAAGAACACATGCTACAGCCCTGTCCCTTAAACATGACAAAGTGATTGCACTGGTCTGTTGACAGAGGTCATGCTGCTGATTGAGCTGGGATTCTGCAGATGATTAATGGTTCTGGAGCATGTACTGAGAAGCTGTGGTGCTATTTTTATCTTAAAAATTCTGTTCATGATCCAATACCCTCCTTCTGCAGTTAAAGTATAGCCATGATGAGATCAACTCTTCTTTGAAATAGTTAACCAGCTCTACCTCTTCAGTGGAGCTGGAGTTGTTGTTATGGGTAGTTGTTGCTACTATGGGTAGTAATCAGGAAGCTGTGTTACTTAAATCTCCCCAAGGATAAGACAATCAGGTTTTTGCCTACATAGCTAAAAATCAAGACATAGTACTAAACTACTGGTTCAGACCAAGTGAGTATCTGGCTCCAAGAGTCTGTCATCTATCAGAAGCCACAGATGGAGACACAGGGAGGACTAAAAGGAGCTTGTGCATATGACACTCTCGTTTGCCTTCTTCGGCTGTTAGAGTACTTGCTTAGCTTCTAACAACTCAGGCTATCCCATTGAGCTTAGATTGTCTCAGATACTGGATTCTACGAATGTTCAGCTGCGCAGATCTTCTCAAATGTGCAATTTTGCGTCATACTCCATTCCTGGCTTTTTCACCCTTTTTGCTAAATCAGTGCCTGTGCCTATGTGTATATATTTTGACTGACAAACAGTCCTTCTTTGCCCCAGGGATTAAGAAAGTTGTCTCACATCTTTCGCACAGTGAACAGCTCTTGCAGTGTTTCGTGATTTTTTTGTTAAAGCCTTTTAAAAGAGAAAAAAGCAAAAGCATTTTGATCCAGACATAGGTCATTAGTTAGCAGTTTGATAATTTTACCTGTTTACCTACGTAGAGATAGAAGGGGTGAAATTTAATTAATGTTATTAACATTTGCTAGATCAGTTGCCATGTCATAAACTGCACAGAATTAAAGATGGGGTTCCTCATACAGCTGAGTTCCCCGCTCCTACTTTTGTTAAATACGGTTTTTGAAAATACAGATAGCTATGCTTTTATTTTTGTATGAATGTTGTATAAGAGAAGTTCAGGTTCTCTTCTATACGGAAGAGATATGTGAATTAGCTAAAATGTGAAGAGCAAGTTGTTGACTTTCGCTGTGATTTTTGATGCTAGTGTTCAGGAGTTCCTGAATTACAAATGTCATTACACTAGAAGTAACTGATTCATTATGACATATCAATCAGCAGGAGTTTCGATAGTCCTGGAGATCAGCTATACCTGCATACATCTCAGCTATTTTAATTTTATTTTTGCTGTTTAGTTTAGTTATCAGGAAACAGATTTGACCTTTTTTATTCTTTAATGCATGAAAAGTTGTCAATAGATATTTTATTTACTCTGAAGGGGAGGCATAAATCTTGTTTGTCATCTCACAAGTGCAGTGAGATGCAACTGCAATCATCATTTGACCTAAAGTTGGTAGCAGAGAAAGAGTAGAGCAATAGCATTAAAAATAATAATGGTTTTTAACCTTGATCCTGAAACTGGAAAATGTTTTATACTGGCTTCCAAAAATGTAAGTTGTACTTCTTTTTTTTTCTTCTTGCCTTGCCTTGGAACCAAAGGCTGATTCCAAAGACTAGGACATAGATGAGATTTCTTTGGATTCAAGAAATTTATGCAGGTCTTAAGTGATACTAGGAAATACAGACGGGGGAAGTAATTGTGCCTTCTCCTTTGTTATAGCATAGAAATGTAAGTGCACACAATCTTCGAGGCCTGCTTGTAACTCTGATTAATGAAACATGCATCTTCATGGCCTTTAGGTTTTTTTCTGTTCAGCAGACATAACATTTAAACATGCAATCTCCATTGAGAAGATAAAAGGCAAATTAAATTCTGTTAAAATAAGTAGCTTTTGGTTTTTATATAAAGGAATAAAGATATATTAATTCTGTGAATAATCCTGTGATGTGTTCATAAAACAAGCTGTTTCAAACACAGCAGACACAGCTGTATATTTTCTAGGTCAGAACTGCTGGCATATAGGAAAGCAGTTAAGGTGAAATAAGGAATAAGTCTACATCACTCTATGCTGGCTAAACCGACCTCTGCTCATTTGATATAGTATGGAGAGAAATACAATGCAGTTATACTAAGCAATCAATTGAACAAAAGCATTAGTATTAGGAATCTTTCTCCAAGCGCATTTGGCTGTGCTGCAGTTTCCAAGAAGACAGCCCTCTGAGAGTATCTTCTGGGGTATTTTTTTTGTTCTGAGTTACTCTGTGGATCTCCTAAACTCAGTGAATTGAGGGTCAAAACCTGATACAGTTCTATTAGACACCTTTTTAATAATGAAACCAGGCTACTTCAGTAGACTAAGTCTAAAGTAAAACATGTTTAATTCTATATCAGATATGTTTTACATTTCTTGCTAGGCATCTTTAAGTAAACTAGCTATCATTTTTTATTCAGTTGCCTGCAAAGGTATGTGATGATGTTTTCATTTTTAGAAACCTCCTTATATCTGAAACATGTTAACACAAGAATTGTCAGGGTTGGGCAATTTCTGAGGCTTTTTTGGCAACAACAGCAACAAAGAAGAAACTGAAAAACACTTCTTAGAATAGAATCAAGAAGAGATTGTAGTTTTATATC
Source organism: Psilopsiagon aurifrons (assembly GCA_025447955.1). Lineage (NCBI taxonomy): Eukaryota > Metazoa > Chordata > Aves > Psittaciformes > Psittacidae > Psilopsiagon > Psilopsiagon aurifrons. The sequence goes on from JAOEHY010049343.1 coordinate 7,115, forward strand.
ACGTCTGTGTGGGGTTTTATAACCCTTTCTCAAATTTTTCTTCAGAAACCCAGTTCCATTTACACTCCCATGGATGTAAACTTAAATTCATGTGCATGTGAGAATAGGGCCTGACCTGTCTCTTCCTTTGTAGCAGTATGACTTAATGTGTTTGGGTTTGCTTATGTTAATCTAGATGTTATAGTTATTACATAGAACAGTAATACTGTAGATATGAAAAACATCAGTTAACCTGCAGTAGGTGCAAGAGCTTTCAGAAGCATCAGGTTCCGTTGCACGGATCTGTGCCACATGAATATAAAAAAACCTGTGTAACATAAATGTAAAATGCAAGACACTGCTACTTGATGTGAAAAGGTTTCACACTTAAAAAGGGTGATGTAAACGACTGCTTTAGGTACTGGACAATAGGGGCTTAAACCCACTCTCTGCTGATGTAGCAGCTTATCATTCTTTACTGAAGACAAGTGCTTAAACCACATGATTGCGGAATTATGTTATTTAACCTTATTAATCTGAAATATTTGCTATCACTTGATAAAATTCTCCATGTTCTTTATGTCATTGTTCTTCATGAAAAAATTTCTTACCAAACATCTTACTGCTCCTGGAAAATATCTTTTAATTTGTGAGTGGTGGTAAAATATAATGGAGGAGCTCTTTATTTTGTTTCATTGACAACTGAGATGGGGGCACACTGGTTTTGACTTTAGTTCTCAGGTAGGACTGACAAAGCCCCATTTCATACTGGATCATGACTCATAGAAAGACCATTTAATACTCATTGCAGAAGGGAGAGATTAAGTTTCTTAAGCACAGGGCAAACAAAGATAGCACATTTGTCGTATTTTAAGCCCAATCAGTAACTCAGAATCACGCAGCTGCTTGCTCACTCCCCAAATTCTTCCTTCCCCGACTCGGAGGGATGGGGAGGAGAATCAAAAGAATGTAACTCCCATGGGTTGAGATAAGAACAGTGCAATAACTAAGGTATAACACGAACCACTGCTGCTACCACTAATAATAATAATGATAAGGGAAATAACAAGGGAGGAGAATACAACCGCTCACTACCCACCGACCAGTACCCAGCTCAACTCGAGCAGTGATCTAGCTCTTCTGGGTAACTGCCACCAGTTTATATAGTGGGCATATAGACGTGCTGCGGTATAGAATACCCCTTTGGCTAGTTTAGGTCAGGTGTACTGTCTCTGCTTCCTCGCGGCTTCCTCTCCTCCCTGGCAGAGTGTGAGACTCAGAAGGTCCTTGGTCAGAGTAAACATTACTGAGCAACAAATAAGAACATCGGTGTTGCCAGCTTTGTTCCCAGACTGCAAGTCAAAAACAGCACTGCACCAGCTACTAAGAAGGGGGAAAATGGCTGCTACTGCTGAACCCAGGACAGTATCCACCCCTTATTCCATGCCATTCATGTCATGCTCAAATCCCACATTTTTCAACGTATCATCACTCATATATATATATATATGTATATGTATCTGGTGACCTGAAGACATCTACATGGTGGGCTATAAAAGTGCTACATAGCAGTCAACAGCATACAATTGAGTTCATTGGCTGTTTTCCCCTAAAATCAATTCCCCTTGAGGTACACATTCCCGCATTACTCACCAAGTCTGTCCGGTTTCCTGAGAAACAGCAATCCCACAAGTGGGTTTGTTTGCCTTTACCTGAAGCAGGAATAACCCAAAATGTCTTCCCCAGCAAATCCTTTGTGTGCACCACAGGAACTCTGTCCCCCTCCACAGTATGTAAATATTCTGACTGGGCTGGGCCAGCCCTGTTGGCAGATCCTCTGGTGCTGACCAACCAGGTGGCTTTTGGTAAAGGTGTGTCCCAATGTTTGAAGGTCCCACCACCCATTGCTTTCAGTGTAGTTTTTTACAGCCCATTGTACTGTTCAATTTTCCCAGAGGCTGGTGCATGGTAGGGGATGTGATATACCCACTAAGCCACTGCTTGCCTCTATGCCATGCTCTTTGGCCCAAGTGTCTATAGGATTGTTCTGGAATTGCATCCCACTGTCTGACTGAAAGGTTGTTTTAAGAAGCAGTCACTCAAAGATTTGGTCTTGCAGTGAAAGTACTAAATCCCATTTTAATGCAGTCTGAAAAAAAAAAAAAAAAAGTTAAAAATGGAAAGGCTGTAATGGTAAAAAGCATTCTGCGTTTCACATTTTTTATTATAATGTCCTGAGTTTGCCTGTGGCTGCTAGAAAATTATTCGAAAGACAAGAACAATTGCAAGACGATAATTTTTAAACATACAGAAGCCTGTCCTCAGGCACTAGGGGGTGCAATAAAACCTTGTTGATGCCTTTAGAGACTTTACCTACCTTGACTTGAAGCTCTGGTTGCAGGTAGATGGATTTCCTCTGTCTGGGCGTGCTACGAAAATGCCATAGATGAAATGCACTCCTTTTAACGGAAACATCTCTAGTATACAACCTGATGATTTACAATATAGGATGATGCTTGAATCCTAGTCTTAAACAAAGCAAGGGAACAGTATAATATGCAATACTTTGCATATTGCCATGGGCCTCTCCTGCATTAAAATTATTTATTGCATATTTTTTCTCCACCAAATAGTTTTGATTGTAGGCTTATTTATTCATGGAGGTGTATTTATTTATGGATTCAATGGTGATGGAGATACTTTCTCCATGTATTTAGCAGTTGTATGTATGTTAGACTCACCAGTCTGAAACACACAGTTTTTAGTTAATGGATCTCATACTGAGTAGACCTGAGACTGCCACTGTTACCTGGTGATTTTCACTTGAAATAAAACTTAGTCTGGTGTGCAATACGGATCTGGGTCTTCCAGAAGAAGTGGCATCATGGATAAAAAGCCAAGCATTGATATGGAGGAGTGGCTCAGAAACAGCGAGATCAGTGCAGCCACACTAGTGTGAAAAGGTGAAAAGTGTGCAATGAAAGCGGTGGGCTATAACATGCATTTTAGGGGCAGTTGTGGTACCCCTGCATGATTTAGAACTCTGCTGGAAAACTGAGTTTATTCCATTGGATAAACAGCATTGTCACCATTGAACTATGGGTAAAATAGATTCCTCAAGCTGATATTTGGAACTCAAGGCCTGATCATTAGCTGCTCGCTGGTATTCAGAGTCATAGACTGGTAAATATTGGAAGCGGCCTCTGGATGTTATCTGTTCCAACCACCCCTGCTTGATCAATGACATCTACAGCCAGAACTGTGCTCAGATGGCTCTGTATATCTCCAAGGATGGAGACTCCAGAACTCCCTGGGCAACCCATGCCAGTGCTCAGCCACCCCCACAGTGAAAAAGTGCTTCCTCATCAACAGAGGGAACCTCCTGAGTCCTG
>JAOEHY010049346.1:0-11371 GCA_025447955.1 Psilopsiagon aurifrons
CAACCTGTGGGAGTTGCATTCTTTCGATTCTCCATGTAGCAAACTGTGTGGCTGATTTATGGCCTAAACCATGACAATAATGAAAAAAGCAGTTCAGATTCTAGTATGCAATGGGTGGCAAAAGTATTTCAGCAAAATTTCCTCATCACAAAGACAGGCATAGAGGAGAATTTAATTACAAAACTTACCATAAATGTGTTAGCTTCTATTCTTCGCCCTTCAGTCACATTCCTCCGTTAAGCATAATGAAAAATCTTGCAGACCAGGTACTCTAATGAAAATGGGACTTTATGAATATAATATAAGATACTGAATATACTGCAAGCAGCAAACCTTTAAAAAGAAAATATCTCCCTTTTTCTCCATGATAAATGATTTTTACTCACAATTGCACTGATACACTAAGTACTAGGCTGTTAAGTATACATGTAGAGCACAGCGACTTAGGTCTGGGTCTAGGCAAAGAGAACATAACATCATTGATTTCAAAGGAAAATTTTTAAGGTTGCCTTTCATCTTACATCCTTGCATCAAAATTAAATAGTAGACTGGTTCTGAAAAATAAGCGCCTTCAAAAACAAATCTCTGTTCAGTAGGCCAGAGGCACAGTTATCAACCTGCTGAGATTATCAGAAGCACTAGAAAATCCTACAGAGAAAATTCTACAGCACTAGAAAATCCTACCCCAACCTTTCAAAGTTTGATCAAATGCCACTCAGGTGCCAGAATGGGAATGACACTGGCAGCTTCCAAATCCTCAGTCTCATGAAGATGCCTGTGAACATATCCAACTCATTCTGTGAAACCACATGTGCGTTACCAGCCAAGTATGTACAGGGCCACAACAGCATGTTGTCCAGCTATCCATTGGGAATACCAGCATGCATATGAAATATATAAATGCTTAATAAACAGATCTAGCTATTCCTCCAGTTCATGTACCTTACTAGAAATGGCCAAAACTCTAGAAATATCTTTGCTATTTCCGCATACAGACCACTCACTGAGTTTTACCAACCACTACTATGGTATAGCATGTTCTCTGATGGCTATTCACAATTCATATTTATGACTGATTACCTGAGTCATTGGCTATTATTTCTCCTCCCAGCAAGCTTTCAAAATGGTTAACTAGCATTTATAGAAGAAATATTTTCGGAACCACTGTGTTGCCTGGATATTTGATGGGAAATACTTTTTTTCACAAACACAAGTAATTTCTACAAACTCTAGAAATTAAATATATAAAAAAGATAAAACAGTTTCAAAACTAGCAAGTCAGTATGCCATATCTTCATTTGCTTTCAAGGAGTAATGATATTCTACTAATAGTAACAGCATAAACAACAAGTATAAGAATCATAGAAATTGACATCAGAGTTGTGGGAGAAAGTGAACCAAAACTGGAGAGAGAGAGTGTACTGAGGAAATTATTGTTCCAAGAAGAATTTGTTTAATATACAGTTTTACACCTCTAATGAAAAGATAAACCTGAAACCAAACCAAAAAATGAAACAAAATTCCCTGAACATGCATCTTGATTCTTCCTTCCTTTTCTTGGCCCCATGACTTCAAAAAATATCTTCTTAGGTTGAACATTAATTTCATCCAAATAGATGCTGTGCTTTAACAAAAGCTGATAGAAAGCTTTAAGCCACACTGGGGTTTATAAATTCAGAGAAGTAACTCATTAAGGATTAAATTCTGCTGTCAATCCATCATGCTGTATTCCAGGCAATTTTGAATTGAGGTATTAGACTTTGGAATGCATCTTTCTACCCATTCACACAGTGTCATTTTTCAGCTCCCCATAGAAGAAGTTACCCAATACCTGTTATGCTTCTAGAATGAGGAAGTCCCCCATCTCAGGTACCAGAGTATAGCTGTTGAGAGCCATGGTGCTTGCTTAGGCACAAATCAGTAGGTGTGACCTTCAATGCATTCCCTTGATTACAAGAGGAACCAAGTGCCTTGACACTTGATGAAACACCCCTCAGTCATATTAGGAATGAAATCACTTTAAAAGCCATGACTTTGGGGTTATCAGTGCTTCAGCTCTTTTGCTATAAAGTGGGACTGGCTGCACACTGTTCGAGATAGCATCTAAATAGATAAAAAAGAAAGCAGAAGAAATATAATACCAGAAACCCCACCAAAAATGCTGCAAAAAAAAGCAGAATGTGCAATTTACCTCTCTTTGGAAGGAATGAATACAGAGCTGGGAACTGAAAGCAGAAAGCATATCTTCTGGCATTTTGAAAATATCTGTACAGAAGTACCTTTCCCAAATAAGAATTAATAGAAAAGAAGCTGTTTGATTTCTTATTTCTCCTAAGGAAAATCTCACTGTAAACAAGATGATAAAGTTAAGGCAGGATCTAATCAGGACTGAGATAATGTCTGGCAGGGCTATCAGTCCTGATGCTCCAAGAGCTCTTCAAGGGCTGAAGGGAAGGGATTTACTCCCCAGTCCATGAGTCTGTCTCAAAGGCTAGCTTTGCCCAGCAGTTGTAGTAATTGGACAAAATACATCCCTAAGGGAGCTGGGAAGGGGTATTCAAGCATGGGTGGCAGGCAGTGATTAAACTTCAGTAGTAACTGATGCAGCTGGGCTTCAAATCCACACTAATCTTCCCAGAAAAAAAAAAAAAAAAAAAAAGAAAAGCTTCAATAAAAAAAAGAGTTTAGGTTAAAAGAAAAGATGGAGAGGATGCCCACAATCAGTTTAAGACAATCTGATTTTTGTTGGGATTAGAGCCATCCTGCATCTTACAATGGCAAAGAGTCTAGCCTTATGACTACAGAAGTCCTTAACTCATTTGATGTTCCAGTCGAATTGCTAAATCAGTTATGTAATAATCTTACTACAACAAAACTACAGCTACCAATTTTTACACAATTAATCAAGTCTGGAGTAAACCAAGTCACAGTCTGGCTCCATTTGCATTGAAACCGCTGTATAAGGCAGGGACCTTCCCATATGTAACCACCTATTATAGCTCCTGCAAGAAGAAACATCCACACTGCTTCAACATCCAGACATTTTAGAATGCTTTTGGTCTGTCCTCTGGAGCCTGTTTTTCCCAAGAAGACCTCACAGTCAGAACCCATTTTTATGACAACCTGATATTTTTTACTTTAATTACTTGGAATATGCTGGGTCTTGGGTTTTTTCCCCTATGTGTTTTTATAATCATTTGCAAATGAGACTACAGTTGTTTCTCTTTCTCATAAGACTATATTTTATGATATTTTTCAGACTTGCATACCTCCTTTTCAGAAAGCTCAGGAGCTTTACAGGCTACTGGCCATCCACAGATTTAGATGCAAAAGATCTGAATTCTCATACTGGGCTTCAAATTAACCACATTCGGACAGAATGATTTCACTGTGGAAAGGTGGACAAAAAAGAGTGCAGAAATTTCACTGTGAACAAGACATTATGTTATAACAGATGAATAGACTCAGGTATTTAAAGAAGATAAATAGGGTGCCCAGCTCAAGAAACAGTCAGTTTCTTCATCTCTAAAAATTCTAGACCTACTACAAAATAAAACCAGCTGACAATACTAAACTGCTTCCTTGCTGAAGGTGTCACCACAAATAAGAAAAACAGGAGATGTTTAGAGTGCTACATGTCCAGTGAGACAACCTTCTCTATATATTGCTAAGAAGGTGGCAGCACAAACCATTGCACAATGGGAGCATGGCTCTTTTCAGAAGCACAGCCAGCACTATTAGATATGAAAATGTGGACAGTCCAAGTCACAGCAGGCCCAGCCTAATGATTTGTAATGAGAAGCTCTGCAATACCCACAGAGGCCTTTGTTCAGGAAGGATGAGGAATCTGGGCTAGGCACAGTTTCAAGAATAAGGGAAGTGCTGGAAAATATCTGATAACATGATACTGAAAGAAAAAAAAAAAAAGGCAAAAGCATTCAAAGAGATACAGTACTGTGTTTGACATTTCCTTTTCCACTGCTAAATGGTAATGAATGGGAGTAGATCAATGATGGTGGGTGGGTGTGGACCACGGCCAACTTGGAGGAATAAGGAACTACAAAGATTGACCAACAGCAAAATTTAAAATGAGAAAGAAAGAAAATCTGTGCATTTGAGATGAATAACATGCCTGATCCTACAGGGGAGACAGATGGGAACATTCCCAGAAAAGCAAAAAGGAAAGCGCTACAGCTGAAAGTGAAGCAAAGAACACAATGAAGTTTGCACTTGAGAGATAATAAGATGTCATTCCCACATGTAAGATAAGAGACACCAACTGAAAAGGGCAGTAACTCTGAGGAAGTAGAGGCAAGTTGGCAGCAGCAGAGGCAGCAGTAACAGAATGACATCTCAAATTAGTTTTTTACATTCCTGGTCACGTGAGGAGATAATGAACTGGTGTCAAGGAAACTGAATTTTATTTTTTAGGACTAGAACGTGCCAGGCTAGTAACGAAAAAAAGTCAAGAAAAACATTGTGTCTTTACAAACTTCACCACAGATTCTGGCAGAAGCCCAAGTGGAAATGCTTTTATAGCCAGGGAGTAACCTGAGTGTATGACAAAAATTCCTACTACATGATGCTGAATGAAGGATGTAAAAACTGTTAAAGGGTAAAATCTGATCTCTAGCCGTGAAGAGAACATCAATTAGAGGAATAAGATGGACATTAATATACAATTGAGTCTGGAAAAAAGTATATACTCTACATAAGATGATGAAAGAAGATGAGTCAAAATTAAATGTAATAATGCTTAAGAGACAAATTATAATTAAGGATGCAGAAAAGCTTATGTGGGACTTGCCACATTGGGCTAGAGGTCAAAAAAAGGTCTTGATCCCTGCTTGATCTCTGATGCTTAAGGGATCACACATGTCAACCTTATGCTCTTTGTCTTGTTTCCTTTATTTGCCAGCAAACTCCCTGGGGCCAGTGCTGCTCCTCACACTCCACAGGCATCACACCTCCATTATAAATCCAGACCATACTTGCTTGTGTCACATAAAAGTAATGAAATCCACAGACAATAGGGCATAAAACAAAGCACTTAGTTACTAGGGGAAAATCCTAGAAATATTTTTTATTGAAGAGCAAGAATAAGTGCTGCTATGCCATGGGAGAAAGTAATAAAGGCTGTAAATGTTGTCGCAGCACATGCTGCCTCAACAGTGAGCTATAGTAATTGACAGGGATAGTGTTGACAGCAGAAGAGAGAAGTCAAATTCAGAAGATCATGGGAGGATTAAGCAACACCAGCAGATAGAGGCTGCATGATGTACAGCCCAAGGTACATGAATATTCACATACTGGGGTAAATGCCAGATATGGTCTTAAGCTGTTCATTTACTTAGAAAAAATCCTCTGAATACTTCCTGACCTAAGTAAATATTTCATGCAAACTTTTTGCAATGTTGTACAGTGGATGCAAAGCTCTTGAAGAATTATAGAATAGTTTGGACTGGAAGGGATCTTAAAACTCATCCATTTCCAACCCACTGCCACAGGCAAAGACACCTTCCATAAAACCAGGCTGCTCAAAGCCCCATCCAACTCAGCCTTGAACATTGACAGGGATGGAGCAGCCACAACTTCTCGGGATTATTATTAGATTCATTATTAAATTATTATTTCATTTTTGTTAACACGGTATTTCTCTTTTCCAGCCAGATTGACATAACCCATAACCTTTCCTCTTTTGACCAGTATTCCCCAACCTTTTTATTCTTTTTTTTTTAATTATGCACTTTCAATTACTTCTTAGTAATCTCCTTACAAAAGAAAATTAACATGGCATGAGCAAACAAAGCAGAACAAATGCTCTTTAGAACATGTGAGCATTAGTAAAATAATTACTAGCTAGGGAAAAAAAGGAAGGTAGATGTAAGTGTAAGCTGTAGCACTGTATAAAGTACAAGTGAGCCAAGCTCACTTTAAAGGAGTTACCTTAGATTTTGTAAGCCCTTCACCAGCAGGGTGCACAGAATGGGATAGCTCCCCTGCCAGCAGCAGAAATCCCCATTACTTCGTTCAGACTACAAGGAGATAAACTGCCTTTTTGCCAGCAGTCTGAGTTAACACCTGGTTAAACTCAGCAGTCACAGGGTATTTAGTTTTGCTTTTAGTATGAACAATTATAGGTGAACAGCTGAGTAAGTGATGAGATAATCTGCTGAGTTAGCGGAAGCCAGAGGCTGGCAATCCCCGCTCGTGCTGAGGAGGACTTTTCTTGCTGTTCACAAGCAGTGGGAAAAGTTTCCTCCCAATTCAGCAGCTGGAGCCCTCTGACCCTGCTCTTAATGAAACCTTGTCATCTCCGAGTTACATTGCATTTGGACTCGACATGTGCCTGAACTCCATTGTGCAAAACCCTACATACTCTCAAAAGCAAGAAGTAACTTGCAATATTTCTTGAGTGTTAGTTTTAATCAAAATAGTCTTCAAAGAAGAGAAGGAGCATGGGGTCTTAGCATGGACCTGAAACAAAAAGTGCAAGTTTACTTTGGTGTTCACTGGCCATTTCACAGCCCCAGTGACACAGATGGAAGCAGGCACTCAGCCCACGCTGGAGCGTAGCGAGATCAGTCTGCATTTCTATCACACCTGCACAATATCTCTGTTTCAGGCTGAAATACTGAAGTTTTCTTGCTTCTTACAGAAAACTTGTGAAATTGTTTTCCAGGTAGTTTAAAAAGCTTTGTGTTCCTTTGGAGAGCTCGAAGCAAGCACAGTCGTCCCTGGCAAACTTTAACCAGTATATGCACATTAGAATAACATCCTATTTAAAACAGGAAAAATGGACATAAATTACAGATACAGCTCAGAAACAATAATAATAATGTTGAAACCATAATTAACATGATAGCATGTTGGCTGATGTTATAAAATTGTGTTGTCACATTTTGAAGTGTTTGCTCATTGCTGGCTGGCCTATTAAGAATGAGAAATTAAGAAGTTGGAGAAAAATCTAATGAAAGCTACTGATGTAGAAAGCTGAGCTGTGCAGGAAATCCTACCAGCTCTAGGCCCCATACCATCTCGTTGGGAGGGTGCAAAAAGTTGACCTTATAGTGACATGGAGTGTTCTAAAAAGAGGGAAAAAGCCCTTACAGAGAAGAATTTATGTCACAGACTAGAGACTAAATACAGAAAGGGTCAGGTTGTCAAGGAAGTTCAGTAAAATACCCTTTCGTGGAAACCAGCTCATCTCCTGCGCAAGTGAAATGGGAAAGGCTGATATGTAATTTTGGTGAGCAAGGGTGAAGTGAGTGCAAGACTGCTAACCTGAAGATCAGAGGTCTTACCTAGCACGTGGATGTTTTCTACCTTTTTCAGTTACCAGGATTTTAGATCTCATGTCTCTAGCTCAGAGAAGCCAAGGGTTGCCTCTCTCTCTCCCCATTTTATTTTATTTTTTTTTAATACATTTTATTTCTACCTAGCTGCAAACTGTTTTAATGCCATGATAGACCTGAAGTCCTTCAGGGGAGGTTCCTGTATTAAACAAGCTAGTCTAATGTTAAGTTGAATAAGCATAGAGAAATAGTCTAAGTCACCTTCTCACATGTAAGAGGCCTGATGAATTGTGGTTTTGTATACTAATTGTGCCTGACTGTCGAACAAAGTGGTTTTGTTTAAAAACAATTAGCACACAGTCGTCAGCATCTTGCATATTTCAGTATTCCCTCCCCCTGGAACCCGTTTTATCTTGCCACTGACCATACGGGAAATGCCCCACATCACTCCCATAAATCTCTGAAATTATGACAACATTGTAGTACAATGGCATGTAGAAATCACAGCTTCATTCACAGCCTTATTGTAGCAATCATAGCATGTTCACAAAGTTAAAAATACTCCTTGTTATAGTCTAAATATAGGAGAGAGAGAAAGAGGAGAGATAAATCATCTCATTTTGTAGCCCAGGAGCCAAAGCTCCAGGAACAACCCCCTGGAGCCAGTTAACATTTTTAACAGTCTTCAAAGAAGACTCAGTCTTATGTGACAAAATATAAAAGAAATGCAGCCCAATTTTTAGACATTTCCGCCTCACTGAAACCTAAACCACTCCCAGAGGCCCTGAGCTGAGCACCACATCACACACCTTTTTTCTCCCTCAACCCTATCCAGTATGTTAAACTCAAAGTTGTTTCCCCAGTATTTGGCATAGCTGGAATTATTGGGATCACACAAAGGAGATTAGACCCCATATTCTACAGTAGCCTTCAGTGGGCCATGAGAAACTACTAGAAGAAATAATGAAATAAAAATCTCTGCCTTAGATATTTTTCCTTCTGCCTTTCACTTCTCATTTTCAACAGGTCTATTAATTTGCCCAGGTTCATTTATCAGTTCATTGATTTTCAGATCAGCACAAGGTCCAAGTTTATCTCTGTTTTTATCCCTATTCACCAAAGCAGAGAGATACACATTTTACATTCATGTTTTGCATAAACTCTGCAGGTCTCAATACCTTTGAAATGTGTTAGGCAAGCAATAAGGGTTTAACTCTTCCTAATTAATGGCAGACAGTTGATAGAAGATGATGACTAGTAAATAAATACATGACAAAAAATTCCTTCTCTTTTTATCAATAGGAGACGTGATAATACCTGACTTTCCTTATTAAAGTGCTTTCCCTGATGCACAAAATCATTGAACATAAAGCACTGGAGAGTAAGCTTCAGACTGCTTTTTGAATGTGAGAAGAATAATTATGTTCTTCAACATAACTCAGGGTGGGGAGTTGAGGCAGGGAACACTGCTTTGCCATGTAAAGTTTTGAAAAATTGTGTTACTGAGAAGTCACTGAGCTTCCATGATATCACATAGTTTTAAGGATGATATGAATTTTCAGATGCTATTCCAGTATTTGGCCATGCCTTTGCCCCTCCAGCAAAATATTATATAAACTTGGCTAATAATATATCTCTGAATGCAATAACTTCAACATGTTTTAGAGACAGACTTTGACAGCTACTTTCCCTAAGTATATTGTTTACCCTTTGCTTACTCTTTTATAGGCTTACAAAGGAAAAATCCAGCTTTCCTACCTGGGTCTCTTCTCCAAAGCGCAAAGCATTGCATAGTCACACAGGAAGCAGAGACAGGCACATAGGGATGCTGGAAAGGTCTCCAGCATCATCAAGGCTGTTGCTGCAGGTAATAGTATAAATAATTCTGGAGCTGACTAACCCCTATTTCAAGAATAGTCTCTCCCCCACTACCCTTATACAAAAGTTACTTCAAAATCTTATTTTTCTGGCAGCTGGATATCTTCTAATTTTCAGCCAGAGTACCTGTATAATTAACAAACATCTACAATGTTTTTGCATTACTCTTCTATAAATACAAAGACTTCTATTACATCCTGCTGATAGCTACTCCTCCATCCCTAGACTGATAAATGCTCCCAACTTCATGACAACAGCAAATTCCATTAATGAATTCTCAACTTTCTGCCTGTGCTACTGAATATAATGTTAATTAAAAATAATTACAAAATCAAAAAATGAAGTCCAACTAGAACATTTTCTTTCAAAACAGCCTGTTCCCTCCCCACTCCTGTTCCCTCCAGCCCACCACCCCAAGAACATACCCAGATTGCCTTCCTACTTTCACCTGTGAACCACTCTTTAAGGTCCATTTGTATCCTGGAGGTTCCTCCCCAGCAGTAAAATTACACAACATTGCTCAGTGTTATATAAGAATTTTGAGCAACCACTGACCCATTGCACAATTTTGGTGATAAACTGTAATAACTTCGGAAAAGAATGTACCTTTGGCACTGCTAGACATCCTTTCTCAAGTCCAAACCATTCCTTAGAGATAAATAGCTCCATGTGCCTGCATAAATTCCTTCCGCAAATCAAGAAATCAGAGGCACCTCCAAGTGTCACTGATTACATACATATCTCTGGGTCAGAGATCATATTATACCTTTAGTTTCAGGAATGTCATCAACTAGCTACCTAGCAACCATGAAAATCACAGGGTCAGATAAATCGTGCTAATCAAACACACAATCAGTTGATTAGCTCCAATTCATTTGGAGTTTGATTTCTTAATTTTGCAGCCACCTGTTCTCATGGAGATTTCAAATACTCCTCATGCTCCTCAACAAGAAATAGTTCAGTTAATATCACTGAATTTCGCATAAATACCTTCCTCTCAGGAATTAAAATCTGTACTGCTCATTACATATACAGGAAGAAGAGAAGAATAAGAAAATCCATGTGCATCTTACAGGAAACCCTCTTGGAGGAACCTCAATACAGTAAATGCTGCAGCAGCACATGGTGTTCCTATGCACACAACGTAGAAAATGTTCAGCAGTATACTTTTTCAATCAGTAATTTTTCATCACCTGCACTTGACCAATCAGAAAAAAACAAAGGGCTATATTTGTGAATTTGCTTTCATGCTTCTTTGCATGCTTTGAATTCAGAAGGAAATACTGGTTTAGTTTTGTTTGAACATTCCTTATTGTTGCCTGTCTTTCCAATGGAAAGAATACATGATTTCTGCAAGCAAAAATTCAGAGCTACAGCAGAGAACTAAAAAAGTGCAAAGAAACCACAGAAGCATTAGAAGGTTGAGATTCTTTGCTCTCTTTTCAAGCACATGAAAATGTGATCAATTCAAAGTATGCATGGCCCATTATACTGCCAACAACCAAAAAAATCCTACAGTTGCAATTCCAATACTGCACAATTCCATCTCTAATATGTTAAGGTCCTACAATAACAGGAGATCATACAGAAGAGTTTTGGCTCATATCTATACAGGTTTCTTAAAAACATTACACTGAAAGAAATTAAGATGTTTTGGGCATATATTCAGGTGCTGTATAACAACTCTAGGCAACGCTGCTCAATCCTGTGAAGGAAAACAAAATCCCTCACAAAACCCACAATGTATATTCCTTTCAAAGATCAAGCGAGTTTTAAACATTATTTCATAGATAAATCAGCAACAATTCATATGTCATTAGAGAGAAAATGCTATCAAACACAACCTTGTATGACATGAGGTCCTTGTTTCTAAATTGGAGAGACATCAATTTGATAGGTGGACTACTCGGTGGATAAAGAACTGGCTGGATGGCCGCACACAAAGAGTTGTGCTCAATGGCTCAATGCCCAGCTGGAAGCCAGTAATGAGTGGTGTCCCTCAGGGATCGGTGTTGGGACCGGGCTTGTTTAACGTCTTTGTTGGTGACATGGACAGTGGGATTGAGTGCGCTCTCAGCAAGTTTGCCAATGACACTGAGCTGTGTGGTTTGGTCAATAGGCTGGAGGGAAGGAATGCAATCCAGAGGGACCTTGACATGCTTGTGAGGTGGGCTGATGCCAACCTGATGAAGTTTAAC
>JAOEHY010049349.1:0-18818 GCA_025447955.1 Psilopsiagon aurifrons
ATTATTATTGGTGGTAGCAGCAGTGGTTTGTGTTATACCTTAGTTACTGGACTGTTCTTATCTCAACCATGGGAGTTACATTCTTTCGACTCTCCTCCCCATCCCTCTGGGAGTGGGAGGAGGAATGGGGGGGAAGTGAGCAAGGGCTGTATGGCTGATTTGCCGACTGGGTTTAAACCACGACAAGACAGCAGCAGGGCAGCAGAAGAGAGGTCCTGCAGTTCCTCCACCAGGCTGATGGGCTGAGCTTTGTGGGGGTTTTACCTGTTCTATTAGAATTTCACTTGGGGTGGAGGTGGGGGACTGCACTGAACTTCAATCTGCTGCAGAGTAACGCACCAGCACTGGGGCAGGGAGAGCAGTTTGAGATTTGTGAGCTAGGAGTGAAATGTTAGTTAATTTTGACATTAAACCCTAAATGAGAGGATGTTAAAGTTATTCTTAGCTGATGAAAAAAGAAGCTGTGCTGTGATCATCTGGCCTGCTTGCATGTATTGTACAGATCTTGTGATTCCTGCAGTTTAATCCCTTATCTGCTCACTAAAACAGATGGTGTTGCAGGCTCTTTGCAGGCTCTGACAAATATGACTGCACTGGGAATGCTGTTCATATATCCACGCTTAGTGTACAACCCTCAGGACGACATACACTGGCTTGAGATGAAAGTTCACATCCAAAACACAATCTGCATAAAGGAATAGATCCTGTTCTCTTTCAGCACCACTGCTGAGGTCTCTAATATGCACGGTCACACACAAAATATCTTCCTCGAGACACACATAAAAGTAAAAACAGTGAAAACAGTGGGACACTCCATCACCTCCATCCTGATCTCCCAGTCAAGTCCCCTCCCTTTGGCCAGGACCAGGGTAAATGTTGTTGCTACTTAAGGAACAGATCTGCCTGTTGAACAACAATGTTACCTCCAATAAGCTGGAAAATGGACCTGACACCAACTCTTCTCCGACTTTACACTTACTGTTCGTTCCTTAGGCTGGGAAAAGAGGGTCAGGCTTGGCCAGTCACTGAGAGGTATAAAAAGCACCCAAAATCATGCATTCATGCTAGACTATTACAGGTCTTCTCTCCATGATGCTACTGTGTGCATGTGCGAGGGAGAGACCAGACAGTACTTGGAAAGACAAGTGAGGTTAACCGCGCTGCATGCATTGCTCCCACTAGAGCAGTATAAAATGGTGATAAACCACAACTGGAACCACTCTGCAGTAAGTATCTGGCCAGAGGTGAAGCATGAGGTTATGGCAGCAGCTACACTCCCCTGTCCCCCTCCACCCGATGGATCCTTGGTAATAAACCACCCTTCAGCCTTTCCTGTCTTAAACCCAAACTGCTAGGATGCAGAGAAGATAAAGGTTTCAACCACATTTCAAAGAGCCTTCACAAGAACTAAAAGCCCCTGTTGGCACAAAAGGAGACATAATGGGCTTTCTCTATCCCTGAAAGTAGTTTAGCATCGCATGAACATGCAGTCCTTTTAGCTCTCTTCTGTATTTAACTGGAGTCGTTAAAATAAACTGATTTCCCAGCCAATTAATTATCAAATATCTGTAACAGCTTTCAAGTCCCACTATTACTCAGTCTCAGAGGCCCCCACAGGCAATGTCAAGCTACACTCTTCTTACCTGAGTAACCGCTGCTCCTGTAAGTCTGCTCCCTTGTGCTGAGCTGACAGCAGAAAAGCAGCACAAGAGCCAGCAACACCCAGGAGGAAACCTGGAAACAGCACCACCACTACCCAAGCAGTGAACCCAGTGACGCACAAACCCTGAGCCAGGAAGCTTTACCATGCCATTTGCCCAAGACTCAGTCACCAGACACTTGCACACAGACCCCAGCCCCACTGCAGGAGCAGATACACCCTGGCAAGACACTGGATGCTGCCAGTGGGATCAGCTGGTACCTGACGGCAGATGCAGCCAGCTGAGATGAACCACAGATACCACAAGCTCAACTCAGTGCAGGGCATGAGCTCCAGTTCAAAGCATGTGCCAGGAACCAGCTGCTTGCCCAGATGTGAATGGAGACAGCCCCTCCATCGCCATGTTACCTCCTGAAAACCAGTCTTTACCTCCCTGTTAACTGGAAGGTTGTATTTGCCATAGCTTCATTAGCAATGCCCCTGCTATCTATTTCATAGGCAATAAACTGTTCTCATATGTGGTTTCAATTAGGAGATTTCAAATGAGATTGAAGATAATGCATCCTATAATTACTCACCCTTCTCCTTTCTAGAAACTCAAAGCAGAATCATTTCCAGGCCAAAATGCAGTCTCTCTTGATTGATGACTCTAATAAAATGGCTTTATTGTGATATAAATAGCCTAAAAACGTCCTGGAGAGTCAATATCAGTGCTTGATGGCCTTACACAAGGAAGGTCCTTATCTTACAGTGTACTAAAGCTTAATGAGTGATGCTTCTGAGAAGTTTGTTGTTAGATTTGGACTCTGGCTTGGGGAACTACAGAAGGGTATAGCTCCTGAATTAGCCATGCAAAGTGGAAACTGTTTAAACACCTTTCCCCTTCCTTGCATTCCCTATTAATAATCTCTTTGCCTCCTAGCTTGCCTGGTGCCAGTTCAAACACAAGCACCGGCTGAACCCAGCAGGAGCCACAGGAACACTGTGCTCAAGCATTCCTTTGCTGGAAGGGTACCAGGCACTGCTACAGTAATTGGAAAACCTGCAATGTCTTCCGAGTCATGCAGGCCCTGAGCTGCTCACACCCCCTATGGATGTACATGGCCATTTCACAGACAAAGGGACCATTCCAGCTCTCTCTGAAGCACTTCTGTTGCCCACTTCATGGTGGACAATATGTTTTCATTACCCCCTTGTCAGAAGAGGCCATGTGGCCATCCCCACCATGCAGCTGTAAACCTCTGCCTGCACTGAAAGCTTGGAGATGGCAGAAAATGGAAGTGATTGTAAGAAAGACGAGAAACTGTTGACCGTGCTTTCTGGTAGCGCTGCCTTGGCTCAGAGCTGGAAGCAGACTGGGTGCTAAAGAGCTCTTCTGGAGTGACAGAAGCATATATACCTGTCAGAAAACTCTGCTATCATAGCAGCTGTGACAGTGATGTGATCAAGACCTGACAGACAGGCAAAAAGGAGGGGGAAGGATGCATGAGAAAGGGCAACTGAAAAACTTACAGGGACAGCAGTAAGAGACTGCATGTGAGGGGATGTGAATGAGTGATGAAGAGTGCCTGTCAGTGCATGGCGGAGAGAATGAAGACCCTGGGACTGTGTTCTCCCCTCCACCTGAGTTGTCTCTGTAGGGCAAAGAGACTAAACAACTCCCCACCCCTGCCTTGCTCTCCTCTCTTCCCGTCACTGCTGTAGTTATACCCATATATATATATATATATATATATATACACACATATATATGAGAGCAATTTTCATCTCTGTAACACAGCCTTTGGGAGAGTGTAGGTGGTTGTGCATGTTTCGTCTGTGAGGCTCTGCAGGAGCTGGGGTCTGCTAAGATGAGAAGGTGGTTTTGTGTACACGGCAGAGCAGGCGTGAGGATGAGACTATCGACCATGCGTGCGAGGATACGAGAGACTATGCTTCACAGGCAATCAGACAGCGAGAGTGAAAATGAGAAGGCGCTCGTACGAGGTAGGGTGTGCATGTCAGAGAGGAAGAAAGAAAGGTCTTATTCACAGCCTTCCTGTATGTGTTTGATGAGTATCACAAGTTTTAACCAAGAAAAATATGTATGTATTCAAATCAGACACAAAACACCCCTTTCGCCTGGAGCGCTCCTGCCTTGCTTGTTTGTTCTGTTGCAAGCTGCTTGTTAGAGGAACACAGGAAACAAGAAGAGGGAAAACAAACCCAGGTTGACATATTTAAACACAGCCAGCTACCGAGGCAGTAAAACAGCGAGAAGGAGAAAAGGAAGTGGGATAGTTGGAGAGCTGCTGAGACAATCACACAATGAGAGATGCCCTGGAAAGTTTCTGGAGATGATCCCTCAAGTGGATTACACTTACTTCTACTGTACATATATTGAGTTGATTCTGCAGCTGCCTACAAGGAAACACACTCAAAAGCCGATCTCTTATAGCCATTTTGCATCAGAGTCAAAAGGAGCACTGGTATTCTAGCTCAATCCCCTGCAAAGCCCTCTACACCGAGTCGAGACAGATCCAGCTGTCAAAATGTGAACTGAGGGACAAAAGGGCTTGAGCTGGATTTATCAACAAGAGGAGAAATAGTAACAGCAGACTGAGTCCCACATCTCCTGGGGCTAAAGGCCTTTTTAGGACTGCAGGTCAGACAAATATGGGTACAGAGACAGGGACAGCTTTGAAAGGTTTTTTTCCCTGTTCTGTTATGCTTTGTTCTTGCTGGTAAATTTAAACACCTTTACATGCTTATGGCTCTTTAATGCTATCATAATCCATAGGCCTACGCTGCCCACAGGAAACATCCACCCATGCCAATGTCCATGTGCTAAGTAGCTTATGAAGCCATGGGCAATGCCTGGGAAGAGGAGGAGCATGCCAAGAGCTGATTGTAGGAGCGGTGAAGGCACCAGACTGGAGACATTATGTTCAACAGACCTAGGAAAATGGTCAGAAGTGCGGGTGAGGCTGTACCCCGAGGCAGCTCACACAGCCTGCACCCAGAGCACTGCGCATCATGGGAAGAATCTTCTAGGATAAAGGTGGCTGTGGGATTTCTGTCCGTCCCTTCCCCTTATAAAATCAGAGTGAATGGCTCAGATTCACAGGTGGAAAGCAGAGCTCTCCAGACACCAACGGAGGGGAGCCATTATCTTGATATTGAGGGGACAGAGCTGGTGCAAGAGAAAAGTTCATTAGAGAGAGTATGAGCCTGTGTGTGGCTCTTTCAGCATCACCCCTCCAGTATCTGACTAAATCAACACCACCTTTCTTTGGCTACTGAGACTAAAGCAACTAGGGCCAGTACTGGCTCCTGCTTTGGGCAGGCACCATGCCGTGCACAGTGGGTCTCTCCCGCATGGGGTCCCCGGGGATGCTACTGCATCTTCAGCGGTAGTAGTTACCATTGTTCCAAAAATTACCAAGGAATTCAACAAATCCTTCTGCAGCGTTTGACTCTCTGACCTCTGGAGGCAGTGTGGATTTCACAGACTGACTACCTGCTGTGTGAAAAAGCGTCTCCTTTCATGTGATCTAAATTAAGCCACCATTAGCATCTCCAAGTGACCTCTTGTTCTAGTGTTACAGCAGGACAGAAAAAGGACTGATCAGTTTTCACTGCATCCTTCATTAGTGTAAATAACTCAATTATAAGCCTCTAGCGCGTCTCTTTGGGCAGGCTGAGGACTGCCCAAAGAGACACGGTAAAGGCTTATTCCGGCGAGAATGGCCCGGGAAGCACACCGAGGCAGTGTACGCTTGGGGACAGTAGAGGGCACGGCAGCAAGACGGGAGGCAGGAGAGTGATGGGAGAGAAATGGCGTTTGTACGGCATTTTGAGCTTGCTACAGCGAGAAAGAAACGTCTGTTCAGTCCAACTGCCTGCCTCCTTGTAGGTGAATCGCACAGGATTACCAACCATGCTTCACAGCCCTCTGGTAATTCTACACTGTCTCAAATGAGGGTGTAGCCAGTGTTCAGGATAATACCATTTTTTATAACATATTCCCCATTGTTTTCCTGTCCCTTAAAGGCAACCAAGCATCTTCTACGCTTTTGGAACTGATAGAACCCACTGAAGAAGCTTTTATCGAGTTACTCACCATGACTCCCAATCTCTTCCCTCCAAGGAGCCCGGGAGCTCAGCACTCATCACCGTACAGCTCAAGTGGAGACTATTTTTGCAGCCTGCATTACCATATGCTCAGCCACACTAGAGCGTATCCATCATCCTGCTGCCCTGTCCCCACAGTGTCTTTAAATCCTGCTGACTCACAAAGGCAGCAGCCCATGCCCCCTCTTGGTTGGCAAGATAAGGGAAAGCGCCTATGGAGATGAAGGGTGCTGGGCCAGGGAAGGGACCTGTCCCAAGGGAGAAGAGCCTCGAGCAGCCAGGCCAAGACCTAGGAGCAGGTCCTGCTGCCTCTCCACATCTGTACAGTGAACCCACAGAGGATGCGATGATTCTCAACATCTCCTATGGCTTTTGGTGACCCCGCTGTACTTCACACCAGCCAAAAGCGTCATTGCTAAGGTACCAAGCCGCCAGCCACATAACAGGGCAGACCAGACACCTCCACAGAGTGTACTAACTCCCACTATTAACTTCCCTTCCGTCCACACAAAAGAGCAACAGTTCTTTGCTTGTTAATGCTTGACTGGGTTTAAATCCATGACAAGACCTTGCCCCTTCTCCCCTGGTTATTTATTTCCTGTCATAATTTTGTGTGAAAGGCTTTATCAAAGGCTTCATGAAAATCAAAGTACATCATGTCTGCTGGGGATCACCTTTATCTTATTAAACTTGCAAAAAACCAAAACAAACAAACAAACAAAAAAAAACCAAAAAAAAAAAACAACCCAAAAAAACACTCCCAGCTCAAAAAGGCACAATTTTCTTTTCCAGAAGCCATACTGGATTGACCCTGCCATGTTATTCTTGCCCGAATGTTGTACAAGTCTGTCTTTAATTAGCTCTGCAATCAGTTCGGCTGGAACTGAAAGGGAGCTCAGAGATCTGTAATTCCCAGGATGTCTTTTGATTATTAAAAAAATAATAATAGTAGTTAAAATGCCTGGAACACTCCCTCTTGGAAGATCTCAAAGCAGTCCGCAACAGGCTGAAGGCAGAGCCGGCTGGAGACAGCCCTTCACTGCCTCCACCTATCAAAGCAGGGGAGCAGAAGGGAGAACAACTTGCCCATGAAGTCCACATCATAACTGGATACAGAGCTGCGCCTCTCGACTATGATCCCTCTTCTAAAATCACTCCCTGGGCCTTGGCAGTGAGGAAGGGGTGGTGTTTGCCCATCATCTTGCCTGAGCATGGAGAGATTTCAACATTTTTCTCCCTGAATCTGGCCCTGCCATTAGCAGCTCTGAACTCGTTAGAGAGATGCTGTTTATAAGGATCCGTCAGACACAGACACGTCAGTATATTTCATGCATTATTTACTTCAGAGCCCTGAGACTAATGCTACCCCAGTCCTGGTGATTTACTGCATTTGAGTTTCTCAAGCTGATCCATAACTTTGGGTAATAATAACAGTAACAAAATACTTTGTATGCATATATCATACCCGTCAGCAAAAACCCACACAGAGATGAGCATATGATGCCGGAAGAGCTGCGTCTCCAAGGTACAAGAGCATCAGCCATTTCCAGGTACAGCTGCCTCCTCACATAGATCTGACCCCCCACACCCAAATTTATCTGCGTTAAGACCAGTGCATACAGACACTTCAAAGTGAAGGTCTGTACCAAGGGGGCTCCCCCTTTGCCAGTGAAGGCTCTGCAGCACACCCCCAGGCAAGTACAGCCTCTGTCAGGCAGAGGGGCCTCAAAAGCCAGCTCCAGTCCACCGGTGGGGTCCCTCTGCTTTACTGGATTCAAAATCCCAGAGGCTACTCAGTGTAGGAACTGAGCCAGAGGTGCAGCTCGTTGGCTTTGGCTCAGCTCTTTAATTGCATCTCCCACTTGTGGCTCCTGCTCCTGGCACTGCACGAACACAAGCCCCCACACCATTCCTCCGGCTCCCCCTTCTTGTTTACGCCTTGCCTGCTCTTTCATATGACCCTCAGTAGTTCAGCCGTTCATTAAAAACTGCTTGCTGAACACTAATAAAAGCCCCACGCTCTGCTGTGTGGCTGGGGAGCCTCCCTGTCCCCTCTCCACAACATGCTCTTTCGTTCTCCTTGGACACCGAGGCAGGGATAACCTCCAAGCCTAGTGCTTTTAAGGATTATTTTTCTGGTGTGTTTACTTTAATTTACTTTGCCCTTCAGCCCAGCATTTGCTGTCATTTTTCTTCTCAAGAGCTTTCCTGCTGCCCTCTTTGAAGCTCACCTGTGCTGCACACACCTTGCAGGGGGCACCTCTAATGAGGAGCAAATTACCCAGGGAATTAATGCACCTTGCTGCTGCCACCCATGGCGCCCGACCTACTCCATGGCATCTCCCCTGACATTACTGAAGCCTCAAGAATCACAGAGTCATAGAATCAACTAAGTTGGAACAGACCTTTCAGGTCACCAAGTCCAACCGTTACCCCAGGACTGCCAATTCCACCACTAACCCTTGTCACTTAGGGCTTCATGTACATGGTTTGTGAACATTTCCAGGGACAGTGATTCCACCACTTCCCTAAGAAGGGGAGTGCTGAGTCTTGGCTCTTAATATGCTACCAGATCTATGGTAATAATATTAATAGAACCCATGGAGAGATGTCCACTCACCCAGGCAGGGCCCTAGGGCAGAGGCGAACTCCTACCACTGTGCTGACACAAAATCACTGAGATCAATGAGAACGCCAACTAAGTGCTTCAAAGGATGCTCTTCTCCCTTACCTTTCATATTTTACCCCTGCAAACCAGCTTGTTTCTAGGAGTAGAAGTAATCCTTCCCACTACTTTGACAGCTTTGCCCGGATCTGAGCCCTCATGTTGCCAGGGTAGGAGAGCTGGAGGGATGCGCATCCATGTGGTTGCCTTTGAAAGGCACCGATCACAGCACAAGTCTTTGTAGCAGGGTGGATGTTTCCCCTGATTCCATCCAGGGTGCAGGCATCACACTCCTTTGATGGCACAGGCCGTAAGAGACCACGCAGGGAATAGGATGCAGGGGACACAGCACAGAACTGCATGCACACCCCATCCGTCATCAATGCACAGGCTCATGACAGTCCAGCCCTCGCTCGTCTCTTCCATGAAGGATGCCCCAGGAGTCCCACCTGGAGAGCAAATACTGCTGAACAGAGCCCTAAATCAAGAGTTATGTCTTCCCACATAGGCACCAAAACAAGCTGCTCAAAAGAGCCATCATTTATGGTGTCGATAAATCGCCTCTCCAAATCATGCCCAGATGTGCACTTTAGGGCCCAGTCACCTCGTCTTTTTATTCGCACCTGCACAGTGCTTTCCTCTCCTACAGCACTCCCTGCCTAATAAATCATGCCAAAACACATTAAAAGCACCCATTATTGTTATTAATTACTATTAGTGCATTAGCAGATTTTACTACTTCCTTAATCTCTCTCACTGCTGAAGCCCTGTGCTCACAAAGGTCATGATGGGGATCACCTTGGAATGGGGCTCTTCTGCCTCTCCTCAGGGCAGCTCTCAGCCGTGCACTAACACACATAACCCCTCCATGGAGCAGGGTTGGGGGTCACTGCTAAACCCCCATCCTGGACATTTCTCTGACACAGGTACTTGGGGGGCTAATGCTTTCTGGATCCAAAAAGCCAGGTGAGGGGAGCAGGAGAAAAGCAAGTTGCCCAGCTTATCTGCAGGCTAGATAATATCCCAGCACAGTGAGCTGGGCAGCCAGGGCATGTTTATCGTGTTGCCCTAATACTCGGCAAACACATTCCTACTCTCAGCACTGCAACTGCTCAAATGTCAACTCAAGCAGGCCAAAACATCCCTCGGTCTCATTTTTTTCTCTGCTGTTTTTCTGCCTTGTCTAATTAACTTGTATCCTCTTCGAGAAAGGAGTCTCCTTCTCTTTTTGTAGCCAAGAGGAGAGGGTCTCTGGCTTTCCACGCTGTAAATCAGGATAGTAGAAATATCACAAAGTTCTCTGCTTCTTCTGCACAATAGACCAGAAAGAAGGGTGAATCTGGATAATACCCTCATCAGCTTCAGGAATCAAACCAAATTCAGGGGATAGCTGACTCACCAGAGGGCAAGGCTGCCATTCAAATGCCCTCAAGGAGAAACTGGATGACAGGAACCTTGTGAAATTTCACCTATGGAAATTACCTCCACCCAACATTAAAGGGATGAGGGTGAGCTGGATGGGGAATACATCTGAAGAAGACCAGAGAGCCCTGGTGAGCAAAGGTTGAAAATCAGCTGGCCACATGCCCTTGCAGCAAGGAAGGCTAAACGCATAGCTGGCTGCAATGATGACTGTGTAGCTAACAGGCCAAAGCAAATTATTATTCCCCTCTACTCAGCGCTTCTGAGGCTGTATCTGGAGCAATTTTGGCCTCCCAGAATGTTTGGTTAGACATAAAAGGAAAATATATTCATAATAAGGGTGGATCAGCACTGGAACTGGTGCCAAGACAGGTTGAAGTATCACTGTCCTGGGGGTTATCCAAAATGTGACTGAGCAAGGTCCTGAGCAACCTGGTCTAATGTTGAAGTTAGTCCTGCTTTAAGCAATGAGTCGGGTGAGAGATTTCCAAAGCTCCTTTCCCACTGAAACTATTCAGTGATTTCAAGGAGGTTGTTGTAGTTCCTTTCTCTATCTGGAATATCTGTAGTTTGAAAGCTGAATTTGGGAGGCTTTGATGGGAGATTTGCCCCACATCAGTCCCCAGAAGCCTTTCAGCAGAGCTCTACCATCTGCCAGCACTGAGTGCGCAGGGGGACAAAGCGCAGCTCAAGCAGCTCTTTTCCAACCTGCCTCTTGCCTTCTCCTCTACCACACAACCTCATCAAGAAAGCTGTCATGAATGAGATGGAAACTCCCAGGCACACATCTGCTCATGCATCCAGAGGATTGTGCACCTTTGATGGTACATATTGTGTTCAAAATGTGGCAGGATGCCCTTCTAACACACCAGGAATCTTTCTGTGAAGAAACTGCAATAGGCATATAGGAACTGTGGCAGGTGCACCCACAGCAAACCCAGAGACGTTTATGTCTATGTTTCACTTAGCATAGAGAAGTAGCTACTTATAGGCTGGCTCACAGCAGCCATACAATCCATTTCGATTCAGAAAGCATGACCCTAAAGCCACCAGAACGGGACTGACAAGTAGGTCAGGCTGCAATTAGCCACTCTGAATATAGACCTGACTCTTGGGATAACAATCTGGGATTTAAAACAAACTCAGAGAGATTTAATAGCTGAGAGAGGCGAGAATGTTGATTTTACATCTTCAAAACACAGCTGTCCGTTATTTCTTCCTTCAAGTCATTAACTCTCCTTTTATTCCCTTTCTCTTCCATTCATGAACCTGAACTACTCCTCCCTCCCCAATTTCCTCTGCACTGTCCCCTCTTCCAGCTGATTTCCGCACATTGCTTCCTTATTGCTTCATCCCTTGCCAGCTTTTTGGCACTACCCTTGCATCTCAGCAAACAACCATGAAGCTGCTTGCAAAGAGAGAGATTAGGAGGACCACTTGACAGGAGCAGGGCCAGTGCTGTCCCCTGGCTGCAGGAGGGACATGTGGCTGGACTCTCTAATGTGATGAATAACATATGAAGTGTGGAGCGTTGGCCATATGTTGTAGTAATTCCTTTATATACAATGCCCTCTGCAGAACAAACAGCCACGACAGAGGGCATCGATAGAAGTGCAGGCTCGTGGGTTTCCACTCTCCAGTGATAGATGGAAGAGAAAGGGTAAAATTAGGTCTTGGAAGTGATTTACAATCATCTCTGGTTAGATCACACTGCAGGTACTTATGTTTAGTACAAGGAAAGCAACTTAGTGAGTTACAGGAAACATCCACTAATAAGGGCTGATAGAGAAGACCCTCCAAAATCCCTGAGCAACCACATAGTGTGACATTTCAAGGGCTCCTGAAAGCTCCCAGGCCAATGCCCACATTTTGGCACAAGTGCTGTGAGTGACAATTATCTCTGCTGCTATTGGCTTGTGAATGACTGGCAGGGACCCAAAATTCTCCTGAGTCACCTTCCACAGCAATTCAACAAGCCAAGGACCAGAATAAGCACTTGATGTAGTTGGAATTTCTCTGGTGACAGCAGGCAAGGAGAGGAAAATAGAGATTCTAGGCAGATTTCATGGGCTGGACCAGCTCCAGTTGTACTTGGAAGTGAAGGGTATTAGGGTACATTTTGTGTGCTGCATGAAAGAGAAGAGTCAGCACTTCCACCCAGATGCTCAGACCCCTGGGCCAGGAAGAGAGAAGACAGCTGCTCTGCTTCATGCCTGGGCTTGCACAGAGAAGGAGAAAGGTAGAAAAATCCCCTGCTGAAGAACACGCAAGGAAGGAGGGAAGATGTGTCATATGGAATAAAAAAGTAGAGAGTGAGTGACTCAGGGAACCATGGCTTAGTTATCTCATGTTAGTCTCAAATTGCCCACAGTGGGTGGAAACTGACTTTAACCTCTCAATATGGCATGTAAAACTGCTGTTGAAATAACAAAGCTGAATAGTGTTGAAGAAGCAATGGAAATGAGAATGTTACAAAGCTGACTGTACCGAGCTGGGAGTTGGAAGTGGATGATCTTTAAGGTCCCTTCCAATCCAAACCATTCTGTGATTCTCTAAGTCAGAGTCTTCTGGTGAGAGGTAGGTGAAAGCCTCTGTATTAGCTGATATACTGGGATGGGGACTGAGGACTCTGGAACTGAAAGCACTCACCGCTGTAGCTTGAATGCTTCCCCAAGGACTGAAAGAAGCTCAAATCCTGTGTGGGGAGGAGGCAAAGGAGTGCAAGCCATAACATGGTTTCTTAGTCATCTCTGGAAGAGGTATTGCAAGGCAGCGGAGCATACAGAACCTACCTGCCTGCATGGGTTTTATTTGATCAGATAGCTTTTGATGGCCCTAAGAGATCCACATCATCAAGGCAGGAGGGAGAATGGGCATAGGAGGTTCTCACAGATTCAAACAGGAGTGGAAAGGACGGTGAGACTCCGTCAAATACACTCCCCAACTGTAAAGCAGAACCAACTATGCATAAGCGATCGTAGGGAAGAACTTTTCCTAACCTGTTCTCAAACATCACCACCAAAGGGAACTCCACACCCGCAGGAGTACCACACTCCCCTTTCACTACTTGACCCAGGATGTGAAGGACAGATGTGTCCACTGGGGCAGGTGAGGCTGCTGTAACAGTGGGTGATTTCGGTAAGGTATTACAGAGGTAACTTTGCAAATGAACAGGAGAGACTGTGCAAATAAAGATGTCTTCAAATTTCAGACTGGTTTGTGCCTTCTCATTTTACGTGCTAGTAAGGATTCTGTGGTGAGTTGGCAACAGGAGATAAAGTTGTTGACAACAAAGCCTTCAGCTCAAAATTAAAGCTAATTCTGTAGTAGTAAAAAAAAGGAAAAATGTAAAATAAAAAGATGGCAGGTTAATTGTGATAACATCATTAAATTCATACCCAGCCCTCAAAGCACATCATAGTTATTTAGAAGCAAGTGATCTGGGGAATCAGAAATGCAAATGATTGCGCCATTTCACCTCTTGGGGTCTGTTTTGCAACGAGACACAAATAAACTGAGTTTGGCAGTCAGAAATATTCTCTGACAAAATATTCTCCTACATCCCCAAGCTGATTAAAGGAACAAGCTGGCAGAGAGGGGTCAGTGGGTACGCACACAGTTAAGCGATAGATAAGATGAGAGAAGACAGTGCTTGAGTGTATGTAGTCAATATCCTGGAGCTAATAAAAGTTCCTTACTGCACACAGTTTCCTCTGCATGGCTTTTCACATCAGATCACAGCAGCCACCACTTATCTGTGACCACTTGTTAGATTAGGTCCCATAGCAGGTAGCATGCAGAATCTCGCATCTAATCCTCCACATGGACCCAGACAGATTCCCTCCGGCTCAGAGAAGGAACAGGTAGGCAAGGAAAGATTTCTCCACCCAGATCTTTCTATCTTTCTGGAAGTTGTCAGAGAGCAGTGACAAGATTTCTGGTGTAAAAAGGTGCTGAAACCCCTGTGCTGTCTGGACAACCCACAGGTTTTATCCCTTGTCAGCAGCCATAATAGTCTTTCCAGGGTACACCTTAACCAGAGCTGTTCCCAGAAAAGAATGGGAAGAGGAAAATATTTCATGTAGTTGCAGCCTTTGACCCTCTCATGCAGGCTGGAGATACAAGCAATGCACCTACACTAATATAGCAACTTGCTCCTGATAACAGATTCACCAGTGACTGCATCTAGGTCCAATTAACTGGTAATAAGAACTGGCTGCCAGCACAGGAGGGACTAAATTCTTCTCTAACATCATTAAACATGTAACAGGTGATGTTTCACCAAGCATCAAGTTCATGTTTGGCCCCATGCCTACTTCTGCCATTTAAACCATTCCCAGCAGCAGTGGAGGGGCACAGCGTGGGGTCTGCTGGTGACAACCACTGTCACGAGTAGGACATTTCTCTTGTGTGAATGGACTATATATGTCTCTTCCTGGCTTCTTACCATGAGTGCTTCCAGCCTAGTTGAGATGATATGAAAAGGGAAGAGGGCACAGAGCCAAGCGCTGTGCTTTAGCAACTTGCCAGTTGCTAGGGCTCACTCTAGCTGAGCGCTTCAAAGGCACTCTTTGGTTTGATGGAGTTTCCAGCCATTAGATCTTCTCTTCAGCATAGCACATGGTAAGCACTGACACCAAGCTCAATGGGCAGTGTCTAGAATCTCTTCCTTCCCTTGTTACTTGGAGTAGGGTATCCATATAGGGTCCCCAGAGGAGTCCTCACCATGATAAGCTTTTCACGTATGGGAAGAACAGTCCCTCCCACAGACAGTGAGATGGAGGAAGAGTAGGAGACTTAATAGGGACAAAATGCCATGTCCAGCATGGTAAAGCAAGCCTAGGCAGAGCTGAAGTGGTCCTCCAGACATATGAAGATACCCCTTGACCCCTGAAATGGGCAGGGAAAGTGGACAACCTATGGAATAATGAAAGGTAGTCGCTTCCCAGAGAATACAATGGTGCCAAAGGGAGGTCTTTAAGATCTAGCACCAGGAAGAGAGCCGTAAATAATCCATCCACAGACTTACCAAACAAATTACACCTAACCTTTCCTTCTGCCTTTCCACTGCCCTGCATGTCCCCTTGGGGACCAGCCACTCCTTGCCAGCAAGTCACACAGGGACTGGCAGCAAGCACCCCTGGCAGAACACAAAGAGAACAATGCAAGGTGTCCAATATGCTGGCTCCACTGCTGTGTTCCCTCTTGTTTTAAATCAATAGTTTATGACATCTACAAGGGGAAACTGTAAATTTAATTTTGTCCCCTGCAGTGCGATTCATATCTTGTTTGCTGGTAACATAATGAATGTGTTTGCCCTCCAGACCCCCTGCCCAGTAGACCAATTTAAGGATAAAGGGAGAGAAAAATAGAAAAGTACAATTAAGGTGGTCAATTAATGCTGGATTAGCCAGTAGCTTGGCTAAAGATAGCTTTACAACATTTATACATAAGGGGCAAAGGAGAGAGGGAGACAACAAGCCTGCCGAAGGAATGGAGAATCAGATCATTTTTCTTAGCAATAAAAACCTTACAGATGACTTGAAGGTGTGCACTGCTTGCTAAACAACTGATAGAGCCTTGCATCACCTGCCAGCATCAAGCCATAAGACTGCTGATGCCTTGCCCTACTTTATGCTCATTGGGGGTGATCTACAGCATGAACCCGAAGTGCCCCAAAGGCTAGAGACACACAAGTTAAACCTTGCTGAAGCTTACAGGCTTAATTGCTCCTGCAAAAGCTACTTGAGATTGTCATCATAGTAGAGTGAGCATGAGCTGGAATTGCTAAGGAAACCTTGTTAAATATGCAAATGGGAACCAAACAGTGAGGGTGGAAAACGTGACAGCATCCTGAAGCTGGCAGAGGCAGAAACACTGAAGAGAGATGGAGATGACCCAGCAGATGGGAGCCCAGAGAGAGGGTTTCTCACAGCAGGGTGTTCACTGCAACCAAGTTGGATGCTCCCTGCTGCACAACAGAAAGCAAGACTTGATATGTTCTTGTGAACAAACAGACCTTGCCAAAGAAACCCAACTTCACTGCCAGTTTCTTAATCCAGCTGGCGTAACCAGCAAAACTCCAAATTAGTTTGGCTAGGTAGATGGAGCAAAAGGAATAACAGTATTTTTGGCCAAAATCTACTGCCAAGCTTTGCAGATAGGTGAACAAAGAGGAGAACCAAAAAAACAAAACCCACACAAAACCCCAAAGAAGCCCAAAAAGCACCAACCCACTAACGTGCAAACAGGAGATGCAAATGCCAAAGGATGTGGATCTGTGAAGGCACAGGCTACAGCTTTCGGTTCATGCCTCTCTACTTTGTGATTACAAAGGAGCTGCTAATAGCTGTGTATAGGAGGACTTTAGTGCTTCTGCTCTTGGAGTTAAAACCAAGAAGTGCAGAGTTGTATAGAAATTAAACAAAATCTAATCAAACCCTCTGCTGTCAGAGAAGGCTTAAAGGTGAGGGGCTGAGGACAGCCTGACTGGTTTTGA
Source organism: Psilopsiagon aurifrons (assembly GCA_025447955.1). Classification (NCBI taxonomy): domain Eukaryota; kingdom Metazoa; phylum Chordata; class Aves; order Psittaciformes; family Psittacidae; genus Psilopsiagon; species Psilopsiagon aurifrons. Next base: position 16,360 of record JAOEHY010049349.1, read on the forward strand.
ATTGATCTACCCCTCTCTACTTTAAAGTTCTGCTTTAACTACCTCTTTAAGATACTCTAATACATTCAGCTTCAGAGGCAGCTCCCTATGGTTAGGCATTTTTAGATGGATACAGTATGATCTTTACCAGTTGCTGTAAATTGGCTCTGAGGGCACCTTTACATGTCAGTTCTGCTTATTTTCTCTAAAAACAGAGACACAGGGATGGAGAGGATGAGGAAAAAGGGCTTTACAAGTAAAACAAACAATAAGAGAGTGGAAAGCAAAGTCACAGCCGAGTCATGCATTCAGACTGGGGCTCCTCATCCCAGCACCATAAACAATCTCCCTGACATCAATTACAGAAGCTGATCAGACACGCATGCAGGGAGCTACATTCAGACACAGATTTGCAGCTTTTGGGAGTGAGTGGTTTGTGACACTACCCCCTCTCTAGATTGTAACTGGCAGCTAACAAGCTGTGGGGAGGGAGCATGCAAAAAACATAGGCATTACTCAGTTCTTCTTGCATGTAAACTAACCATGAGCAAAGTAGCTCAGGTCCAGTCCCTCCAATTCATCCTGGTTTCCTCAAATTCACCAGACTTTATAGACATCATATAAACCAGGAAAGAATGAGGGAAAACCACATCCACATTCAGACCCGCAACACCACTGTATTCTGAGCACATGTATCTTAACCAGTGCTCTAGTATATTGTTTGAAGAAAGACTGAAGGAAAACATTAGGGGTAGGATCAGAGAGAACAGAGATGGAAAATCCTTATCAGTTAGTTAACAGGGTTAGTAATGGCAAAACATATCTCAACTCTACAGAGAAACTGCCTGGTTTCAGCTCACTTGAAGTGCTGTGCATCAAACTAGCCAATGGATGCCATCATTGTCTCTGGGACTGGAGCAAACACCACTATCCAAGAGGGTGCTACAATAAAACTTGGATGAATGATACAGCCTTAGCCCATGCAGGGGTTCAGCTGGGATCAGGGACAACAATGAAGTGAAAGCCCCAAGTTCTACATTCAGTAACAATGCAGTCAGGTATTGAAATACTGAAATAAGTTGGTGTTGAAATAAGGTATTGGTATTGAAATAAGGATGGAGAACTAATGATTGTGTGAAGAACTGTCATACTGCAATGCCACTGCTGCCTTTGCAGCTCATGTTAGTGCTCTCTTTCCCTTGTCTACATAAGGAATGTTATGACTATACATTCACAGTGCCAATACCATCTTAACGCGTCCCAGATTGGCAACCCTGGAAGTTATGGGTTCAGTTTAAGGAAGATTTCATGGAAAAGATTTAGGGGGAACACGACTTTTCTCTCCTGCATATATTACTAGGTGGAAAAGGCAAACTCTGTTCCTCCACTATCCGCCTGCCCAGCTCCTGTCCCTCATGCACCCACCTTCTTCTGTCCTTACACTACAATTATGTTCTGTAGAGTTTTATCCTTCCAGTGCAATCTGTTTCCTGCCCCTTTCGAGAAAGAGCCTAACACACTGATTAAACACTTCTTGGTCTTCACAGTCCCATACTTTCCAGCACTGACAGTTTAATTTCCAGAGGCCCCGTTTTTCTCATTCAAAAAATGCCAGATTGTGCATTGTCGTGGCTAAAATCAAATTGTTCCCATTTATTTCCCAGAGCTGGACAGCTGTCTCAAGACTGGCTTTTCTTACTAAGACCCAAAAGATTATTTCCTGTTATCTGAGGGTGTAGTTTGTAACTACACTTGACATCAGCAAACGCTCCAGAATTAGCCATTAAAAAATAACAACAGTATTCCTTTTAGCTTATATTTCTTTTTTCTCTTAAGAAGTATTCAAAATTGCTTCCAAACTTGCCCACCTCAATTACATGTGATACACGGGCACTTTTTGTGCAGAATGTGTCCATCAGCCATTACCAATGGTGATTCAGGTTAAGAACCCAAAGTTCCAAACAGAAGACACAAACAGAACACAAGCAAAAGACAAGCATTACTTTCACATCCTTTTGGGAAGGTTTCTGAGATGTGGTAACATTTGCTGTGGGCAGGGCTCCTATTTTACTTCTCTTTTGGTGGATAATATTGTATCTGATTGCATTAGGTGAACAGAACAGTAAAAGAAAATCGTTAGTAGTTTCAACAATGAAGGAGCTGTGATTCATGCTCTCAGGACACTTGTGAACATCTGACAACTTGCTGGGTGGCACTGAAAATTTGTGAATTGCCAGGTTTCATGCTTTGTAACACCAAAACACCAAGGCTGATTCATATCTGTCCTGGGCTCAGCAGTAGCAGTCATTTTTCTCCTTCTTAGCAGCTGGTGCAGTGCTGTGGTTTTGACTTTCAGCCTGGGAACAGCGCTGACAACATCGACGTTTTCAGTTACTGCTCAGTAATGTTTACTCTGACCAAGGACTTTCTGAGTCTCATGCTCTGCCAGGGAGCAGGGGAAGCTGGGAGGAAGCAGAGAC